>JAWQRP010003871.1:0-12670 GCA_033557875.1 Quadriops clusia
GACATATTTTTGACGTTTATAAAGGAACATGTCTATAACTAAACGACATTTCCACATTAAATTGACAACATTTTCAAACATCATATTTATGTGTTGTGCCTAACAAATTTTTAACTTTCAAATAATAAAATGCCATTTCTGAAACGACATTCTAACATGTATACCTTTACAACGTTATATTGTCAACTTATAGAGGACAATATTTACACGTTATAAAGATGTCATGGATATTGTTTTAACGTTTATATGACAAGATTTATTAATATTACATTCACGTTTTGTACATGACGAACTCTCAACGTCAAAATGATGTTGCTTGCTTACTGGGAAAGGAAAAAAACATAATTAAACAAATTGCTTACAATAATGGGTACAAGGCGGAAATAGCAAACAAGAAAATGCAAGAAAATGAATATTGCAAGAATGAAGAGGTATGTAAATCAGGAGAGTAGAAGTGAGACGGAATATAGATGCATGACTTATAGAGGCTTTGACATTCATAAACTTAAAAATTTTGAGAAAGTATGGAATAGGGTTAACGTTCTCAAGCCACGACACTTTGATAAGACAATTAAACAACAAAAAAGAAAAATTAACACATTGGGTAGAAGTGGAGTATATAACGTTGAATGTTTACAGTGTAACGAAAACTATATAGGAGAAACAGGTAGATCATCGGGCATAAGGATAAAAAAACATATCAATAATAGAGTAAGATCAGCTGTGGGAAGGAATTTGTTTACGCACAGACATAACATCGATGAAACGAAAAATAAAATACTACATAACTGCAAGAAAGGCTTAAAGATGACAATATTTGAAGATCTGGAAATTGAAAGACTTAAAAATTATAGTGATTCACAGTGTTTAAACGAACAACAAGAAATTAAATTTAGACCGTTATATAAAGTGTTAGCACATTTATTGTTTCAATAATAAAATTCAATCTTTCCGGGAAGAACTTATATGTCAGTTCACTGTATACTTCAAGTTAGAGAAGGTGCCAATTGAGGCATCAATTTTAACTCTCAGTATTTTAACGAGAAATTTTTAAAGTGTGTAATGTTAGTCAATATTTGTTAATGATGGATTGTTCAAATCGAACAAGATTTTTAGCCCTGTGTGAAATCCATGACTGTTGTAAGTGACTATCTAGATAATACTTTACTCATGTATAACCTCAAATGATGTTTGTAATTGACTTTGCTCAGTTATATTCTTGTAGAGGCCTGAAGAAGCGCCGTTGATGCTGCGAAACGTTGCCAAGCATAAAATCTAATATTTCAAGAAGGTGTTTGGATGTGCATTGCAAAATTAAGCAATTTATATTTAAAATAAAATAATTTTTTTTCTTCATATGTTAAAAATGGTATAAAAATAAAACATTAAATTATTCCCACAAATCCAACACAAATTTCTAAAGAAATAAATATATAGGTGCATTATAAATAAAAGCATCTTCTTTTAAATATATAAATGAAAAATAATAATTCTGAATTAAATTACATTACGCATAAAAAATAATAATACTATTCATAATAAAATAATAAATAAAAATAGATTTACAAGAAATAAATGCCAATATTAAATGTGTAAAGATTTTAATTATTTATACTCTAAAAGTGATATAAAAATAAATATTCAATTATTTCATTGAGTTATTCTTGCAATACGGAACTCAGTAAGTGGTAGGCATTAGTACGTTTTTTTAGCCTGATCACTATACTTTCTCTATAAACCTATAAATGCTGTATATATGAGAAAGTAAAAAAAGACAAGAATGGAGAAAACTATATAACTAAAAATATAATATACCAATTAGTACATACTTCGCTAAGGTGAATTCAAACTTGAGTTTTGTCCCTTTTCTCTTCTCATACCTTTGTTTTGTTTTTTATATTAATCGACTTAAAATATATCCATTCTCATATAATCTACCATTGAGACCTATTCTGACTAGAAACTTTGTTGTTTTGTGATTGGTATTTCACTACCCTCACACGTCGTAACGTTTCATTAAATGGACTCTTAATAAAACGTTGGAAATAGAATCTGCCCCAATATAAGACAATCGGAAGAAATTTAAGTAAAAAAAAACGATTTTTTGACTTATTCTACTAATTCTGATAACCTAATCTATCTATCTATCAAAACTATAAGTGTAATGGTTGACAATCTGTACGGGGGATATAATATCTATTTCTACTAATAAATTAGACCCAGTGGCTTTTTAATTAACTAGCATAAAAATCATTGTGAGAGAATCCCACTTTCTGGTGGTTTTGAATTTTTTTCTATATCAAAGCGTAGTCCTAAACTTAATTTATTGTGGATGTAAATAAATTGTACAATTTGTTTATATATATATATATATATTATAACAATCTCTATGAGAGAATTCTATTTTGTGGTAGCTAGTTTTTAATTGATGAACAAAGATAAAAACGCGTCTACATCCGTCCTAACATTTAGTCGAGACCCAAACCGTGGCTAACGACAGGTGTGAACCACTTCACGCTCGTTTTTTGTAATACCAATGTTCAATTGTATTCACTCTTCCCTGTGGTAACGTCATTTTTAATATACCAACATTGAACATAAAAAGGAACCAAGTATTACACCCGTTCGTTGTCACCTGCTAGGTTAAGCATTTTTCATTATTCAACTTATTTTAGTGTAGTTAGATTTAGAGCTATACTTCTTTGCATTTCGTTCGTTACTCTTAATAGTAAGTACATTTATAAGGTAGATATACCTAGAATAAACAAACAAGTTGTTCTAAACTAAAGTCTACATATTACAATGCATTCTCAGGAATACGTCTGAAAGACGCTTCAAAATGGCCGACAATTTGGTAGATGTCGAAGTAAAGGAAGAATGTATCGCAGAAGACTATCCTACAACAATTAAAGAAGAAATTGAAATCGAAGAATTTGATACGAAACAGCTGAAATTGGAAATCGAGGCTAATATGGAATATTCTTGTCATGTTTGCGAAGAAGTGTTTCAATTCGAAGCAGAAGTAGGAAGGCATATCGATGAATATCATAAGAAGTATTCAAACCAGAACGAAAGCAAAGATGAAAGCGATAACTTGCTTATTCATAAACCGGATGAAGGTCGAAACCCGCATACTTGTGCAATGTGTGAGAAATCATTCTGTACAAAAAGTAAATTGGAAACGCATTTACGCACACATACAGGTGAGAAACCGTTTTCTTGTAGAACTTGTGATAAGTCATTCTCTGAAAATAGGAGTTTGAAAAGTCATTTACACACACATACGGGTGAGAAACCGTTTTCTTGTACAACTTGCGACCTTTCATTCTCTACAAATTACTATTTAAACAAACATTTACGCACACATACAGGTGAGAAACAGTTTTATTGTGCAATTTGTGACGATTCATTCTCTACATATTACTATTTAAACAAACATTTACGCACACATACAGGTGAGAAACCGTTTTCTTGTACAACTTGTGACAATTCATTCTCTACAAATTACTATTTAATCAAACATTTACGCACACATAGAGGTGAGAAATTGCCTTCTGGTACAACTTGTGATAAGTCATTCTCTACAGACAGCTCTTTAAATTGAATTAATATAGGTAGTATTTTTGTTTTGTGTGAATGTGTAGTTAACATAGAATTTAAATTTGTGTGAAAGAAGATTTACAGACTTACATTCATTATAAACCACTTTGAAACACAGATCTTATGTAATACTGTTTTATTTTTGTAATATTGAGAAAAACGTTTATTAATGTTCTCATTTGACACATTACTTGATGAAATATAGGTATAGCAAGTATCCTTGCTTTATGTAAATGTATAGCTACAATTCTAATAAAATTTGTGTTCACTTTTGAGCTGTTTTTTTGTCGGAAATTTCCCTCTTTCTAAATCAACGTAGAAAAATTAAATTTAATTAAATAAAATATTTTATATTAAATTAAAATAGAAAATATGTAGGCATACCTTGCTTTCTAATTATTTATTTGTGCACGACAGTTTCAAGAAACACTATTATTATACATCATCAGGTGTAAACAGTTATGAACAAATAATAATGTACAATCTTAAATGAATTAACATTGTGACAACTTTTCAAAATCTGTTCTCTTCTTATTATAAAATAATATATATAATAATAACAATAATAATATTTTGTGGTAGTTAGTTTTTAATTAATGAAGAAAGATAAAAACGTGTACATCCGCCCTAACATTTAGTCTAGACCCAAATCGTGGCTAGCGACGGGTGTGGACCACTTCACGCTCGTTTTTTGTCATACCAATGTTCAATTGTATTCACTCTTCCTACAGAGAGATACTCATCTTGACGTTACCTTAGTGCTTGTTCCCTTCTAATTCTCTCTTCCCTGTGGTAACGTCATTTTTAATATACCAACATTGAACATAAAAAGGAACCAAGTATTACACCTGTTCTTCCGTTTATCACCTGCTAGGTTAAACATTCTTCATTATTCAGCTCATTTTAGTGTGGTTTACCCGCTAGTAAAAGGATCGACACAGAATTGTACCATTGTCCAGTCATATAATTAGATAAAAAAAAAAAATTTGTCAACTCCAGCTTTAATTAGTTAAAAAATCAATTAAATACGTTACCTTATTGTGATTAATTAACACTAGGACACATATAAAAACCTGGAATAATTCTACATTGAAAATGAAATTATTACAGTGACGACGAAAGCAAATAAAACAACTTTAATAGTTTTTTTAATTATTATTATCTAATTTGTAATTTGTTTCATAGCTGCACAAAGGGCATTATAACACTATGTTTTCGATGCCTCTGGAATCTAAAAATAAGTAAATAAACATCAAAGCACCAATTTTGTAGTGTTATTTCACTTAACCTCAATAAGAACGTCTGCAATATATTGCGTACATTATTTTTAGTTTTACGCTTTGGTAGAACTTTAGATTGTGTAGTATGTTCCCTAACACAAAGTATTTACTTCTACTTTAAATATACCAAAGATAATCTTACCTAAATTAATGATTTGCTGAGAAAATCTGTCGAGGGGCTTTGTAGTCTCAGCCATTGACGAACGACCACGTTAAAACCTATAGAATTGTGTCCCCACCCTTTGGCCACTGGCTAAAAAAACATTCTGTATATACGAGAAAGAAAGAAAGACAAGAATGGAGAAAACTTGTGTAAATCAGTAAAAATATAATATACCAATAAGTACATACTTAAGTTTTTGCCCCTTTTCTCTTCTCATACCTTTGTTTTGTTTTTTAGACTAATTGGTTTAAAATATATCCATTCTCCTATAACCTACAATTGGGACCTATTCTGACCAGAAACTTTGTTGTTTTGAGGTTGGTATTTCACTACCCTAACACAACGTAACGACTTATTAAACGGGCTCTTAATAAAGCGTTGGAAACAGAATAGGTCCCAATATACGCACTATAATAATTCGACAATCGGAATCAATTGAAATAAAAAAATCGATTTTTTGACTGATTTTACTAATCTATCTATCAAAATTATAAGAGTCATGGTTGTCAATTTGTACAGGGGGTAGAATGTTTATTTCTACTGATAAATGAAGCCGTGTGGCTTGGTTCCTAAATGCTATAACATTCTCTGTGAGGTAATTCTATTTTGTGGTAGTTTTTAACTGCTGAAGAAAGATAACGACGCGTGTAAACCCGCCCTAACAGTTAGTCGAGACCCAAACTGTGGCTAGCCGCGGGTGTGGACCACTTCACGCTCGTCACACTACACCATACCAATGTTCAATTGTATTCACATCGTTGGTATTCACTCTTCCGTACAGAGAGATACTCATCGTGTCGTTGCCTATGTGCTTGTTCCTTTCTAATTTTTTCTACCCTGTGGTAACGGCATGCTTAACGTACCAACTACTAACCTTGAACATAAAAAGGAACCAAGTATTACAGCCGTTCTTCCGTTTGTCACCTGCTAGGTTAAGCATTCTTTGTTATTCAACTCATTTTAGTGTAGTTGGGTTTAGAGCTATACTTCTTTGCATTTCATTCGTTACTCTTAATAGTAAGTACATTTATAAGGTAGATATACCTAGAATAAACAAACAAGTTGTTCTAAACCAAAGTTTACATATTACTGTGCATTCTCAGGAATATGTCTGAAACACACTTCGAAATGACCGACAATTTGATAGATGTCCAAGTAAAGGAAGAATGTATCGCGGAAGACTATCGTACAACAATAAAAGAAGAAATAGAAATTGAGGAATTCGATACCAAACACCTGAAATTGGAAATCGAGGCGAATATGGAATATTCGTGTCATGTTTGCGAAGAAGTGTTCCAATTCGAGGCAGAAGTGGGAAGGCATATAGATAAATATCATAAGGGGTTTTCAAATCTGCATGACATCAAAGTTGAAAGCAACAACTTGATAAGTCATCAACCGGATCCTAGCAAAGAACACCAACCTTCAAAGTCGAATTATTGCTCACTTTGTGACAAGTCGTTCTCTAAAAAAGACAATTTAAATAGACATTTACGCACACATACAGGTGAGAAATCGTTTTCTTGTACAATTTGTGAGAAGTCATTCTCTCAAAAACATCATTTGAGAATACATTTGCGCGCTCATACCGGTGAGAAACCGTTTTCTTGTACAATTTGTGAGAAGTCATTCTCTAAAAAATGTCATTTGAATATACATTTGGGCACACATACAGGTGAGAAACCGTTTTCTTGTGCAATTTGTGATATGTCATACTCTAGAAACGATTCTTTACAAATTCACTTACGCACACATACTGGTGAGAAACCATTTTCTTGTACGTTTTGTGATAAGTCATTCTCTCAACCACATCATTTGAAAATACATTTGCAGACACATACTGGTGAGAAACCGTTTTCTTGTGCAATTTGTAACAAATCATTCTCTAGAAACGACTATTTACAAATACACTTACGCAATCATACCGGTGAGAAACCGTTTTCTTGTACAATTTGTGAGAAGTCATTCTTTCAAAAACGTCATTTGAAAATACATTTGCGCACACATACTGATGAGAAACCGTTTTCTTGTGCAGTTTGTAACAAGTCATTCTCTGAACAATCCGTTTTTAAAAGACATTTACAAACACATACTGGTGAGTAACCGTTTTCTTCTACAATCTGCAAGGATACGTTTTCTTTAAAATCCAATTTGAAAGTACATTTACGCTCACATATAGATAAATAACCATAAAAACCATTTAGGACAAATGCAGATGAAAAGTAGCCTCCGTGCACTTGGGTTAAACTGGCTACGCTATTTCTCAACTATGGGTTGTGTCGCCTTCGTCCTCCGGTTATCAATTAATGACAAATCATTTATTAAAATAAAATGCCAAAATATTGCTTTTAATTATGGGCTGCCGATTTTGGTCCCTCCCGGACCCATCTTCAAGCACTGCAAATCATGAAACTATTATAAAATATTCCAAAACCATTAAAGAAATAAAGCTACATTTACGTGTACGGAAAAATAGGTTTTGTCTTATTTGATAAATAACTATAACTGTTAAAATTGAGAAGGTATATGCTTTGAAATATGTTTTTTGAAATATTTATACACTTACATTGAATATAAACCCCTTTTTAACACAGAGTTTATGTAATACTTCTTCCGTTCCAAAATAAAGTGTCTGATTTGATTAAAATACTATGAATACAATTTCATCAAATGTCAAACTTCAGTCGTACACTATGTCGGGAACAGCCACAGACTAGGCACCCCCTATTCCTACATATCAACACTCCCTACTACCCACACACACAGTCCGCTACGTTACACCCACGAGTTCACAACGATACTTCCACGAGATATACCACGAAAATGAATAATTGTAACCAGTAACATACACATAATATAATAGTGTCTACGTATATAATGAATAAAGCAATCAAAACAGTTTAAATTGTTATAATTAAACCATAACACACTAGATACACTTTTTGCATGTATAATTTTAATAAATAACTGAGATTTTAAGTTTGATATAAATAACTAATACATTTCATTCCATTAATAATCCGTCAAAAAAATAAAATCGGACTCGGATTTTGCAACAGAGGGAGTACTTGTTTTATTTTTACAGTAATGAGAAAAATGTTTTTTGAAAGGTTATTTGATGTAATTGATTATAAACCGCTTTTTAACACAGAGCTTATGTAATATACTTTTTTATTTTTATAGTATTGAGAAAAGAGTTTACTAATTTGCAAAATTATTTTGTGTAATATAGGTAGTATGTTTGTTTTATGTAAATGTGTAGTTGCAGTTCAAATACAATTTGTGTTTACTTTGGAGCTGATTCTTTGTCGGAAATTACCCTCTTCCTGAATCAGCTCAGGTTAATCTCGTGATTAACTGCTATTTGATTTATTAGTAAAAACAGTAACATGGCCTCATCTCATACTTTGTTTACGCTACTTTTTGGAAAGCAAATATTTAGTAGATTAGCTTGTAAGTCCTGGACCTATGTAGAAAAAATAAACTTGTTTTAATAAAACATTTTTTATTTTTGTTTCAACGAAGAGAAAATATAGTGATCATTCGGAAAAACAATTTGAGATTTTGATGAAGTCATTTTAGCTAAAAAGTAAACTCCTACCAACTTTTGGGTTTAGAGAATGAATGAGAGGTGTAAGTATTGTTAGAATGAGAAGAATAGCTGTGCCTGTTTTAAAACAGACCACATATTTTGTTTTCTTCATCTTAACTATCTACATCCCATTCCCGTCTCGTCCCGTACCATTCCTTTATTTTATTTTAATTTAATTTTATTTTTATTATTTTTCTAAATTTTATTTTACTTTATTTATAAATATCTTCTAAATCACGCAAAGATAACCTAAAATTAACCAAGTTACGTCGAATGTCCACCATAGGACGAGAAACTTTGATTTGAGGTTGGTTACATTTCTCGCTGCTCCTAACTTCTCGACCCTGTTTATTAACAGGCGTTAGTAAACGGGTCGAAACAGAATAGGTCCCTGTGGCTAGCCGCGGGTGTGGACCACTTCACGCTCGTTATTTGTCATACCAATGTTCAATTGTATTTACGTCGTTGGTATTCACTCTTCCGTACAGAGAGATACTCATCGTGTCGTTGCCTATGTGCTTGTTCCTTTCTAATTCTTTCTTCCCTGTGGTAACGGCATGTTTAACGTACCAACTACCAACCTTGAACATAAAAAGGAACCAAGTATTACAGTCGTTTTTCCGTTTGTCGCCTGCTAGGTTAAGCATTGTTCATTATTCAACTCATTTTAGTGTAGTTGGGTTTAGAAATATACTTCTTTGCATTTCATTAGTTATTCTTAATAGTAAGTACATTTATAAGGTAGATATACCTAGAATAAACAAACAAGTTGTTCTAAACTAAAGTCTACATATTACAATGCATTCTCAGGAATACGTCTGAAACACATTTCAAAATGACCGACAATTTGGTAGATGTCCAAGTAAAGGAAGAATGTATCGCAGAAGACTATCCTACAACAATAAAAGAAGAAATAAAAATTGAGGAATTCGATATGAAACAGCTGAAATTGGAAATCGAGGCGAATATGGAATATTCGTGTCATGTTTGCGAAGAAGTGTTTCAGTTCGAGGCAGAAGTGGGAAGGCATATCGATGAATATCATAAGAAGTATTCAAACCAGAATGAAACCAAAGATGAAAACGTAAACTTGATTATTCATCAATCGGATGAAGGTGGAAAGCAGCATTCTTGTCCAATTTGTGAGAAACCATTCTTTAAAAGAAAAAATTTGAAACGGCATTCTCGAATTCAAACAGGTGAGAAACCGTTTCTTTGTACAACTTGTGATAAGTCATTCTCTACAAACTGCAATTTAAAAACACATTTACACACGCATACAAGTGAGAAACCCTTTTCTTGTACAATTTGCCAGAAGTCATTCTCTGCGAATTACGAATTGAAATGCCATTTACGCACACATACAGGTGAGAAACCTTTTTCTTGTGTAATTTGCGACAAGTCATTCTTTATGAAACGCAGATTGAAGGACCATTTACGCATACATACAGGTGAGAAACCGTTTTCTTGTGCAGTTTGTGGGAAGTCATTCTCTAAAAAATCAAATTTAAGTGTCCATTTACGCACACATACAGGTGAAAAACCGTTTTCTTGTGCAGTTTGTGGGAAGTCATTCTCTATGAAATCGAATTTAAGTGTCCATTTACGCGTACATACAGGTGCGAAACCGTTTTCTTGTGCATTTTGTGACAAGACATTCTTTACAAACTACTATTTGAACATACATTTACGCACACATACAGGTGAGAAACCGTTTTCTTGTGCAATTTGTGGGAAGTCATTCTCTATAAAATTAACTTTAAGTGAACATTTACGCACACATACAGGTGCGAAACCGTTTTCTTGTGCAATTTGTGGTAAGTCATTCTCTATAATATCAACTTTAAGTGTCCATTTACGCACACATACAGGTGAGAAACCGTTTTCTTGTGCAATTTGTGAGAAGTCATTCTCTATAAAATCAACTTTAAGTGCCCATTTACGCACACATACAGGTGCGAAACCACTTTCTTGAGCAGTTTGTGAAGTCATTCTCTGAAAAAAAAAAACCAGTTTGAAAAGACATTTACGCGCACCTAGCGGTGAGAAACCGTTTTCTTGTACAATCTGTGAAAAGTCATTCGCTCAATTTTGTAGCGAATTAATATTATTAATTTTGTAGTGCTAGACGGTCATAAGGTGGAGGAATGACCGCTTGTCTCTTTCCTTGATTTTATATGCTGTCTTAAAGATGATAGACAATTCTAATTGATAGATATGCTTTTTAAACTGGTGCATTTAAAAGTTTCTAATGTTAAAGATTTAATTTTGGGACACGACATTGTGTTAAATATTGGTGTTCTGTACAGGCCACCAGGCCGTTCTCTGGTTTCCTTAGATAATTTCGAGGAGGGTCTGTCCATGCTTGAGTTGTCTTGTTATGAATTGTACTGCCTCATTATAATAAAATTACCGACATTCTTGACACCATTAACTTAAATCATGTAATAAAAGAGTCTACATGAATTACCGAATTTAGCTACCCTTATTGATTCACGTAAATCTAAGGCACAAGGACATGATCAACATACCCACGCATAAGCTGGAATTATTTAAACACTGCTATTCTTATAAAATCGCGTCGTACTATTTATAATTTAGTCCCATTAAAACTAAAAATGAAGTCGTGTCCCGTGTCGCATCAACAATCATCCTGAGTCTCACCCCATTTAGTACATTTAAGTAACATTGTAATTATACTGAAAAACATAACTGTAAAATGTATTGATAAATTAATTTGAATTGAACTGAAAAATTGAATTAATATAGGTACTATTTTTGTCTTATGTAAATGTGTAGCTACAATTCAAATAAAATTTGTGTTTACTTTTGAGATGTTTCTATGTCGGAAATTTCCGTCTTCCTAAATCAAAATCGCCTATTTAACGGCTATTTGAGTTAGACGTGAAAAGAAGACATGTTTCCATCACAAACTTTGTTTGCGATACGTTTTTGTTTAGGAAATGTAAATTCTCGACCTACATAGAAAAATGTGGAGTGGGGGTGGGGGTTGGGATGTGGGTGTGGGTGTGGGTGTGGGTGGGTGTGGGTGTGGGTGTGGGTGTGCGTGTGTGTGTAAACACGATAACTCAAAAACGACTTGAGTTAGATCGATGAAATTTGCTATACAGTCATTTGAACTAAAAAATAAACTCGTATCAACTTTTGGGTTAATTCGAATAACCGGAAGTGGCAGTTTACCTGAAACGGAAGAGAAACTCTTTCAAGTAAAGTGCCTTTTTGCTTCAAGATATTTGTTTCAAATTTTGTACTAGCTCTAGAAATAACGAAAAACTCACATACAGGGTGTTATTAAATTCTGATATATCCTTTGAACCACATATAGTACTCATCAAAAGAAGTAAAAAAGTTCATATACACCCCTGTCCGGAAGTGCACCCCCGCGGAGCTACAGCCCTCCAAAGTTTGACCAAAAATAAGAGATTTTTGCGATTCATTCCACTATTTTTAACATATTCAACTCTAGATTTCGTCAATATCTTTCTTTTTGCTTCTAAAACATTGGACATTGACCTGAAGACCGTATCTCAGGAAACAATCCTCGAACGCTGATATTCATAGGGGATGAAAGCCCATTTTCGATTGTAACTTGTGTAGCGTTAAAAGTAATGAAAATATTGCAATATCCACAAATTGCACAAGTGGTATTATCAAATACAGGGACAACTACAAATCACAAAAAATAAATTTTGTATATTCTGTATGTGGACTCCTAAGGGCATTAAATACGAAAGAATAGAAAGAGATGTATTTTTTTTAAATTCTGAAATGAAAGATAAATTATCGTTATTTTTTATGAATAATTTGTTACCCGAAATAGTTGATAGTCGGATGCAGAGAAACATGGCTCTTCGGGAGTAATATTTTCATTTTGTTTTCTTTTTTCATCGACAGTTATTGCAATTTTATGATATTTTTCTAAGTACATATATCAATCGTTTAAATACATACTTTTTGCAATAGAGTTAATACCCTTATTTTATTATTTATTTTAATTGCATATTTTTATTTTAG
>JAWQRP010003872.1:0-12668 GCA_033557875.1 Quadriops clusia
CAATTGTTTTCACGCCGTGTATCAGAATATCGGTGGGTTAGGCGGAAGATCAGTTGGATCGTTCAGATCCTAACTGAGCCTGATCCTTTTGGCCACGCTAGCGCAAAATGTCAATCAATTTCAGGTAAAATTATATTCATAATATATTTTATAATATTGTATTATCAGATTGCTAGGGTGTGTATTTATTTGTGTTGTGTGGTCAATAAAACTTTTTTGAATTTGAATTTGAATTTGAACATATTAGCTGTTTTCCATTCCCCACGTTCGACTAGTTCATTAAACTATCAAACGATCAAAAGTGCATCAACAGTATGCGCATTTTATAAATATTAACTGCTGTGCAATAATTTGTTTAAGAATTTCTGATCGTCCAGATAGTACATGAACTAGTACAGGGTGTTCAGGTGAATATGTAACGCAGAAAACGCGGCGTTGTTTGATCTACAAAGAGGCGGCAAAAGCGCGCCAAAGAAGCGGCAGTTTTTATGTTACATATTCATCTGAACACCCTGTACATTTCCAAACTGCTACGCTAAGCCGGTGTAACCTACAGACTCACGTGATTTAAACATAGCACGTGAAACTTACACGTGAAGTTAGCTGGTTTCAACTCTAAACACGTTCATGCAGCAGCCCTAGAGTACGCTGGAAAGGAGGGCGCTGACAGCGGTGAAAATTTTGACTATAAACGTAAACGGTTTGCAAACTGTTGGAAAAAATATAAGCCCTAGTGAACGCTCCAGTGCAGTTGCACGGGAGTATGCTGGAAAAGAAGGCGCTGAATATGTTGACTATAAGCGTAAACCGTTTGCAAACTGTTGGAAAAAATGTCAGTGTCAGTTCAAAAAATAAGCCTAGTGAATGCACCCATTGAGTCCTTCTCATTTTACAGTGCATTAGCTTGGATACCGTTTGAAAGTCAACAAACTCGGATTTACACGGGATTAAATGGGGAAATTCCGACCCTTTTGGGGCTCGAAAAGTTTACGTGCCGTGGGGGCCATCGGAAAACCGTTTCTTAGTGCGCGCCTATGACCGCCAAGGAACCACTCCTCCAAAATTTAGATTTGTCCCATGTCCAGTTTTGGCCCTGCGATGATGAGTGAGTATCTATTTAAATCAGTGGGTCCTCAGATTTATAAGTATAGATACAGTGAAACCTCGGATATTCGTTCCTGCGAGTATCATTTTCCCGCAAATATCGTTTTTCGCTCAGAGTCCCAAAAAAAATCCTATGTAATCAATGAAATAAAATACCGTATTTATCGTTTGTCTTCTCTCGTTTTACCGCATTACTCGTTGTAATGATCTTTGGAAGTTTAATAACATTTTTTTATTAGAGCCGCTTGTTATTATTGTTCAAGATCCGACCAAACGGATTTATATGTCGGGTGAATTATATAAACTTGCACTTTGCCGGCAATTTGCCGCCTCTTAGAACAACAAAAGAGGCCGCATTTTTTATAATTCACTCATAAAATTATGTGTTATGTTTTTGGTGTTCACACCGGTTTAGTTGCGCCTTTGTAAAAGTAAATATTAAAAATGTAGAAATTGCGAACTATACAAGAAATGTGTTCACAAGCTGATGAGAAGTTACTTGTTATGCTGGTTTTACACGATCACTCCCAGCGTCAGTCTCAGTCCAGATTTATGGTGCTATTCCGAAATTTCCCACCAACGTCGACGTATATTTACGCGGCTTTAAGTTACAGAAGTTCGAGCTACATCGCGATGCAATTTGGTATTCTGAAATTGCCGACGTAAATATTAGAACTACTGTCGACAGTTCGCATCGCAGCTAACTTCTCTTCGAATAAATTCAATGCGCTTATTGGCCAACTGAAGTATTTGACAATTATTTCATGTACGGCAATTGCGCAAGCGTATCGATCACTGTAAGATATCCGTTGAGTCTATTCGTGGATGGAACATGACATTTCTGCTAGAGCGGTCGCAACTCATATCAAAATCGCGATTTTTTGTACATAGCTGTAACTATGTCAGATATGTCGCTTACAGCGACGTAAATACATTTCAGAATAGCACTATTAGGTCGGTATTCTGAAAGCACATTTACCCTCAGGGCAAGGGGCAAGAGCAAACTAGTGTGGTAGGTTCACAATGTAATGTACGCGGTGAGCTCAACTCTTGTGATAGCTCTGCACAATTATTTAAAGATATTTACAAATGTATAAATTTATCACATATATGATAGGACTGCATTATGTAAAAATATACAAAACATTGTAAAACATTGGGTAAAATTAACATCCTTGTCCGAAGTTCTATTAATTATAGTTGAACCTTATGATTTTGTATTTTACGTAAGTAAAAACTACTTTTTGTGCCGACAATTTTACCTTAAGTACAGTTCAAGTTTCAATATCGGGAGTACAAATTAGTTCGATCCGTTTTGTTGTTGTTAAAAATGCATTTATTTTAAAAACAAAATGAAAGAACAGATTACTCAAAGTATTGTCTATTGCTGATTACGACTTTTTTTAATTCCATTTCGAAAAAATGTTTCGTCTTTTGAGGCGATCCATCTTCGAGTTAATTTTTGATTTCTGCAAAAGAAGTTAACCGGTGACTTGTCAAATCATGCTACATCCGTCGGAACAACCAGTAATCTGAAGCAGCAATGTCCGGAGAATACAGCGGTTGCTGTAAAATATCTCAAATTGTGCGTTTCCAAATAATTGTTTATGACTTTTGCGACATAAGGCCGAGCGTTGTCATGCAACTATGTAATATGTTTGCTCGTATTCCGATTGTTTTGTTCGTAATACACGGCTCAAAGGCCTCTATAGTCGATCACCTTCAATGAATTTTGCAAGGTTATAGCAGTTCGTAGTACACAAAATCTTTTTGGTTCCAAGAAATATACAGCATGACCTTTGAACCAGGAATATTCGATTTTGGTGTGATCTTGATGGCAACGATGGACCGGGATTAGCGGAGTATTTTTCTTTTTGGGGTTATCGTAGAATATTCATTTCTCATCTCCAGTCACCATCTGATGTAAAAACCCTTTCTTTTTTTGCCTTTCAATAGTGGAACTGCTTGTTGAGTTTCTCCATACCTAAAGTACAAATGGAAACGTACGCCATTAAGATTTCAAATAAATCAGTTTTATAAAAATTGTACGAACCTCAAGAAACATTGTGATCTGCTGGAAGCCTCATTTTGTTTCAACAACTTCTCACTTTATTAACATTTTTATGAAGCTGAAATGTTCTACGTCTAATGTGTTTCCCCAACAGTTGTAGAGTACATTAGCTTTACCCTTACATAAGTTTTTAAAATCTAGACCAATGTCGAAATTTTTGGTGATGGATCATCTTCCTCCAAATGTTTTCGGTTGTATTATGTCAGTTCTGTCGTTTTGTGTTGGTAAGATCATTCCAAAGAAACCACTGCTTTAAACTAACTTGTAACCACAAGTTTAAATTTAAACACCAAACTAACAGAGCGATGAAGAAAATCGGGGACAAACTGAATTAGCTAACACATACGACGAAATGTCATTTCCGGATCCGGACTGATAGGCAATTAAATCTGGGCTGAGATTGACGCTGGGACTGATCGTGTAAAACCAGCATTACGAAAGATCGCATCAGTCCTCAAATTTATGCTTTTACACGTACGATTAACTGTCAGTCGGACTGAGACCGAGACTGATAGCTGGACTGATCTGATCGTGTAAAAGTCCCTTTAATTTAGAAAATAGACTGTATTCTATTCAACGTAATTATACTAAACAATCAAAAATTGTTGATTTAAAAAAGCTCTAAATTAATCTATTTTTTTATTCCACATAGGGTGACGGAACCAGTAATTGACAAGCACCAGTAATCGACACTTACATCATTCTATATAAGTTCTGTTTTGATTATTTTATATTTCGACACGTAAACATAGAAAACAGACTCCTCGCTATATGTACAAAACACATGATTGCGCTTGGCCATGTTCTGTCAAAAGGTGAAGAGATTAGTCTGTGCTCCTGTGGAAAAACCTTGTTTTATTATTAATAATTGTGAATTTTTCTTTTTACTGTTTATAGTTCATCTTTAGATAATGTCGATCACTGCGTAGTTGATTATAGCAGTTTTTATGTCCATGACTGAAGATTTAAATAATTTTTGTGAAAAATATATTTTATAATAATTTATTATTTAAAAATGGTCCATCTACAATCGAAATGTTTCTCCAAGACCTTCTTTATCATTTTTACTAATTGCTCCTGTTCTACTTTGAGTTATTCGTATTTCTTTCACATAATAACTTTAAACGTGTCAATGAATGGTTCCATCACCCAACATCTGTGTATGTATTAAAAAAATATTGTAGTACTCGTATATTCATAATACACTTGCTTATTTCTATCTTTTTCACACTAACCCGCTGTTATCGTTTTCCCCCAATAATCGTTTTTTTACACAGTCACTACAAACACGATGAATCGAGGTATCGAGTTTAAGTACAATTTTTAAAAAATATTAATATTTTAAAACTATTCTATGGATTTTTAGACTTTTTAGAAAGTCCTTTATTAGCTAATATTTTTTACCATAACATCATTTCATCTATTATTGCCTTTTATTTTTTAGCTCAATTCAGTGAATACTAAATAAGGATTTCTGTCATAGTCAATACTATCCGAAATTACAACTTCAAAGGGTAAACTTTTAGTTTCATGACTAAATTACGGTTCTAGTAGCTACATGTTGTTAAAGTTCGTTAGGTAATTATCATCTTGTATTCAATACATACAATACCTAACACTTTTACCAACTAAATCTTCCTTGATTTTTACTTCTTGTTTATCTTCTTTTTTTAAATTAAAATCTAAATCAGCTTTATTTTTAATATATAAGATTTTGTATTAGTTATTTGTTTTCTACTGCCATATGTATAATGTATATTTAACTCCATAACTAGTAATTTTGAACACTTCAATGTAACTAGTTTATAGTTTTTAATTATTTCAATTCATATAGAGAACACATTTGATTCTTCAATACAGTACTTACATTTCTGTATTTTATTCTAATATATAAAAAAAGTAACATTGCAATAAATTTTAGAAATTTCTGTGCTTTTGATAACTTGAGAAACATATTCACCTCATTATAGTATGAAACGTATTCATAGTTACAGAGTTATGCTGCGGATACTTGAATATTTATAAAGCGTTAAACACATTATGTTAGCGTTTGGTCGATGTAAACAAATTTTGAACTCGTAGAGTGTACAAGCTTTAACCACGAGCTTAAGTTCATATGTACATACATCTAAAGCTTCTCGGAATTTCATTCTAAAATACACATATTTTATTCACAAGCCTAGATATTAATTCACCATGAACTTTAAACATAATACTTACGAAATTTTCTTCTGAGTTAAAAGGGTAGTTTCATAAAACTATGTTATTTCAATACTTTGGATTTAGCCAAACATGTAAAGATTGAGTTTGGAAAGCCACACGCGCAATTACCCCGTTGAGAATAGAAAGTATGAACCGCGAAAGTTAGTACATAAAGTTTGCTGCTATCTGGGACGAACTTTTCGAAAATAGAATCTCAGAACTCAAATAGTTGAACTGATGTATTCGAGTCGTCTGCAAAGCACATTGTACTCTCAATATGTTTCTAGCGAAATTATGTTTTTCTGTATGTACATTTAGCTATATAATGATGTTTTAGTACAAATTTAATAAAAAACTTTTACACCCTATTTTTCACGTTGCTAGCAAGCTACATCACTTAAAGTTCTTTACTTTCTGTCATTAATCAAGCAATTTTTTTTGTTACAGTCTACTCAACGTAAAATATAATCGCTACTTAACTGGAATCTTCGTTCATAGATCTTCTTAATTGTAGCATTGTTTTTATTCTTAATAAGAACGTATTGAATAGATATAATAATTTGTAGAGGAAATAGTAGAATAGATATTATACGATTACTTTTTATACGAATAATTAATAGATTATGTACGGACGTTCTTGTTCAAAATTACTTTTAGATGATAACCCAATTAAACCTGGAACTATAGGGCATTTGGTTTCCAACTACCGAAGTCATTAGTAAACGTTTTGCCTTCTACTGTTATTTTGCTTCAATGAAGTTCTCGTTAGATATGTTACAGGATTGTTTCCACACGAACAGATGTCATTAATGGAGCAACATTTGTGCACGGGAACAAAAAGTTTATTTGAGTATATTTAAAATAGTGTAATTCTTCGCTTGTGCACAGAAAATAATAGGGTTAGAAAATAATTCAAAGTGACCGAAAGGTCACAATTTTAGCATACTCGTAGAATGAGTTTAAGCGAAATTGCAATGAGAGGAAATGGTATTTTGAAAATGATTGTGGTACTTCTCTTTAATACGGTTAACGCTACTTGCCGAGAGTTGCACTGGGGTCATTTAAAGTTAAGGCTTCCTAGTTGAAATGATGCCAGAAAGCTTCTACGGGGTAATGTATTCCACTTCTTGTGCCATTGCATTTTATATCAAAAGAACGTGCTTTACATTTAAACCTTATACACATAAAATGCATTATTTTTACGCGGCTTTCAATAGGTGTGCACACTGTTAATTTGGAAACGCTATAACAGAATTGTAAATTGAAACCTATCTTGTGTATAATAGGTAAATACAATGTTAGTGAAAGAAACGGGCTCAGGGTGAGTTTACAGAAAGCTGCAAACAACTCTTTGTCTAAGTGTGCTACAAACTTGATTGAAGGAAGATTCTATTATGTAAGTGGAGAAGGAATAAAAGTTGGTAGTGAACAGGAAGCCAACTAGTAAACAACGTGTGTAAATAAAAAAGGCGTCTGGAGACCCCAATAGAATCTCTCAGTAACAATGTTTGCGAAACGGAATTCGTGTGGGGAATAAGCAACACCTTTCAAATCGACCGCACGTATTGGATTAAACGTCCTTTCGGAGTTTTTAATAACAAAATAAATGAATGCTAAAAGGTACAACAAAACCCGTGAATAAAATGCGAACGATGCGGCCATTAACATTCTAGGCCAGTTATTATGCGTGAAAGATACCGTGGAGAATTTTCGCAGAGGGAAATCATTGGAAAATTCTAGCACACCATCTGCATACTAGAGGGAAATTTCTCGTATCCCCCATTTGCAACTTCTCCAAGGAGCCAATCATGGATTCTGTTATTGTAGAAATTAATTTCGCGAATTCAACGACATTAATTAGCTCTTAATGCGAAGTTAGATCTTAACAGGAATATTAACTTTTCACGCGAACGTTCGTTTACGCTTATTAATATTAATGAAGCTTAAAAACGTGTATTTGTGTGTTAACACCTAATTAGCTGCAAATTTGAAAAGTAACTATGAAGGTATTTTAAATGCGTTTAGAAGTAGGAAAACTTGTACCTGTAATTTCTTTGAGAATCGGTTGCGTGAAGAAATCTGAGAAGGTGTAATCATGCAGTCTTAATTTTCTGGAACAGGAAAGGAAGTTCTATTAAGTTAAAACTTTACCTATAATCACAGGAAACGGTGGAACTGATGTGTATATCCTCAAAGCCACAAGCCTGGAGGCTACTCTTAAGCGCAACCATATCGACAACCCTTTACATAACTTTAGCAATTCCAGGATCGATTATGGAATGCTTAGAATTTATGGCCTTTAGTTGCGGGAAAAGTTTGGTTGTGACGTAATTTGTACCTCCATAAACTGTTAAAAATTTACGGAATATCTTATTGGTTTTCTAGATAGGTTTGTACTCTCTATTTAATCAAGTTTTATAGATTTGCTTCCTGGTAGTAATTTTGTCCGTGGATTCTCGAATTCAGAAAATTACTTCTGAAGTTGGAACGTTAACAACGGAACACTGAAGTACACAGTTCTCGCCCAATTCGAAATTTTATCTTCTCGTTGAGCACGTAACGCGACTGATGAAGTGGATAATATTAAACGATGCGGAAGGTTCAAATGTGTACAAGTTGTAAACGTACATTAACGTATTTGCTCAAACCTTATCAAAGCACGAATGTATAACACTGGCTTTGCATTTTTATAAGCGCATTACTCATATTCGCCACTTTATTCCGCTTTCCCTTCCATTTCATACATATTTATTTTTTACGCGAACGGTAACTTTTGTAGCAGCACGATAATAGGCAGATGTAGCGTAGGAAGATTGCACCCACATTTTTGATTTAATTTTTAGTAAATATTAGTCTTGGAGTACAACCGAATTTTTCGAATGAGGAATTCTCTATTGATATTAGAAAGTCCTGATAAATGGCAACAAGATAAATCACTGAACCATTGCAATGTCACCGCTCCTGCGGAAAGGGGAGATGTACATGCCACAGAAAGCTGATCTAAAAAGGTACCCGGACACTAGGTCAGTAAATAATGACCCTACTAACAATAAAGGTTAAATCGTACGTTTAGGTACGTGAAGCATATTTACCTCTAGTACGTGATTTCACACTCGAAGTATCCCATTTTGTCCCTTTCTCTCTATTCTCATTTTTTTATTTATATGGGACCAAATGATGCATTCACTTATCTGATTCTTTACAAAACGCTTAGCGAAGAATTGCGGTAAAAATATTTTGTGCACGACAGAATGTTCACATTTCAACGAATAACGTAAATTTATGAAAGTTGTCACCAAAAATGATCTCCATTGAAACGGGAAGTGTCCATTTCATAAAATGAATATGTGATCCCTCCAGATTTCAAAGCGATTCCTATATTTGCTCCAAATATAGTCCTTGATGGATTTTAATTCATATCTCATCCGCCAATTTTCAAGTGCATCTCCGTTTCCTATCGCACTAAATAAATAAGAAATTATATGCTATAACGCAATGGATGCTATTTTCCTTCATGCTTTCGATTACGGGATGAAACTACTAATAAAGGATGACAAGGGAGTATATAGCATCTGAAACAGAGTCAGGTCAAGCAAATTCCCCCGAATGATTTTTTGAAATGGGGATTACGGCGGTAATAGGATAGTCCCAGCCTCCAAATATCCACTCAATCGTTTATCCTTTTCTTATGCCCTAGAGCACATTTTCGTCAGTTGAGCATTTTCCACCCGATTTGTTTATTTAACGTTGAATATTAAGTTTGCTCAGCTACGCCCATCTCTTCAATTTACTGCATTATTTTGTCCCGCCTTAAATTTCATTTCACCAGCAGATTTGCTCTTCAAGCAGAATGCGGTTTCACTAGGGCGCGGTTCAAAAATAATACATGATATAATTAAATACAGCCAAAAGGGCACGAGCTTGCAAAAACTTTTCCGCCTTAGATACTGACTAAATGGAGTTGTTGTTTAAAGGGGAAGTTTAGCAAACCGCCAAATCTGCTTGCACACTTTTCCGTTTGAGCCCTTTACCTGAATAAAACACATGGAAAAAGTAAAACCTTTATAGAGTTTAAATTTTTGAAGAAAATGTTATTTTATTTTCTACTTTCAGTGCAAAAGCGCTTCATAAAATATCAAACAAAGGTTGTAGCCGAGTTTAACTACCGGAACAGTTGCAGGAAGAAGCACTAAATGTGTGCTTTCCCTGCATAAACATTGCGAACGAAAAGGTTTACTGCTGTTATAAAGATTTAGATCTAGAAAACGTCACGTCCTTTGCAGTTTTAATATTCTATATTAAGGATAATTGAATAATAAAGAGCAAAAGGCAAAGGGCAGTTTTAATGCCAATTTTAAAAGTTTTTCTGCCCCCGTACTTGTAATAAGCTTGTAAGAGCCCTGTGAAGTACACTCCTTGTTTTGTTCAGTTTTGGAGCTGCGTTGGTGTACCCACAACTGTTTCCTTATTGCTATTATGGAAACGCGAGTTCTTTACATATGACCTTTAGGAGCTTCATGAATAGACGGGTGGATAAAAGATCTAAATCAATTCCGTTTTTTCCATAATTTAAATGAAATTTCAAAAGCTTCAATATTGCAGAGGGCTTTTCTTCGTATGTTTCTTTAAATAGCCTCTAATTATTGCTAAATTTGGATAATTTTACGCATTGCATATACCTAAAATCTGTGCTTGAAACCAAATTTACCAGCTTACAAATCATTTAAGCATTATAAAAAGATAATACCTACACTTATACCAAGCAAAATGACAATATTTACAGGTAATTCATTTGCAAATATTTTTCCAATGTCTGAACAAATTGAAAATATTCTATTCAAACGATTACTAACATTTAATTAGAATAAAAATAATACCTTGAATGTCAGAGTTGTGAGAACAGTCAAAAAAACAAAATTAAATAAAAAATATAGAGTGGTCTCCACTCGACTTTCTCGTATATTTCTAAGGCACAAGACAAGACAAGAAAAGACAGATTCACATTAAGATAAAGAGCGATTTTTGAATAATTTTTTATTATGTATGTACATATACATATAAAAAAATTGCTAAAAAATACCACTTCCGGTGGGGCAATTGTGCTAAAATTTGATATCTGTGAATTTTTTGTTATTCTCATTGGTACTACAAAATTTTACAGAACTCCCTTAAAGAAAAATGGGACTTTACTTGAAAGAGTGACATTTTTGTTTCCGGCAAACTACCACTTCCGGTTGGACAATTCTGCTAAAATTTGATATCTGAGAGTTTTAATTTATTTCTAAAACTTGTACGAAATTTGAAAGAAATCCCTTAAAGGAAAATGATACTTTACTTGAAAGAGTTACATTTTCGTTTCAGGTAAACTACCACTTCCGTTTGGACAATTCTGCTAAAATTTGATATCTGTGAGTTTTAAGTTATTTCTAAAGCTAGTACAAAATTTTAAAGAAATCCTTTAAAGCAAAATGGCACTTTACTTGAAAAAGTTCCATTTTACATGAAAGATTTTCACTAATTTTTCAGGTAAACTGCCACTACCGGTTTCCCGAATAAACCCAAAAGGTGATACCAGTTTCGTTTTTAGCGAAAATGCCTACCTACCAATTTTCATTGATTTATCTCAAGTAGTTTTTCAGTTATCGTGTCATCATTTCTAAAAAAGTGCCACATAGCATATATATACCTACAAAATTGGATCTAGCAGCCGTTAAAAAGTGACCAAAGCCTTTTGATCTAAAATTAGACTAAAAAGATAAATTGTATGACAGGAGACAAAACTGCAAAGTTTTAACCCGATATACCCCCTAAGGGGGCTGAAAATAAATAAATAAGTTTAGACATTTTTATTTCTTTACACCCTTTCTAAATGTCAGATTAATTTGAGATTTTCCACAAATAATCCTTTTATGTAGTGCCGTTTGTGAAAAAATTGAGACTTCCTGGGGGGCATTATTATTTAGAAAAAAATGCATATTTATTTTTTGAGTTTCTCGGAGGGTACCTAGCCGGTTCGGCACAATCACTAATTTTTAGTATAATATTTGTTCATGGGATAGTTATAACATACTAAAAATTCATCCAATTTGGAGTGGTGGAACAGGATGGAAAAAAATAAAATCGCGCTATAAACAAAGTCAATACCTATATGTAATATGCTTTGACGAATATGAACAAGGAATATGTTAGTTCCAAACACTTTTTTTTGATTTATACAATTAAATTCTACACGTCTTTACCAAAGATAAACTAAATAAAAATCAAATAAATTAATTGATAATGGCAAAGAATATTTATAACACAAAAGCAGCCAAAAGATACGATTGTTTACAAATGCAGCGATGAATCACAAAGTCGTCCGATTCTCGCTAACGTATGTTCTTGCACAAGGCGCACACCTGTTGATGAGTAATAGACAAAGAAAACAATTCAAACGTTCGTCTTTGATAAAAAAGTACGACCCATTGTCAAAACCAACACATCGTCCAGAGCTCGATCGAGAATTTGGGAATCTAAAGGTGGGTTCGCACATCAAACGGGAGATCGCGTTTCGGCAAATTTCTCTTTGAAGGGAATTTTGTTGCGGTTTTGCTGTGATATAAATCTCAACGGACTATTTTCATCATGGTCGTTGGTGAAAACGAATAATGAACGTAATAATCAAGTAGGAGATTAATAAAGTCATTATTATTGCTGGTCAACTTTTTTATTATTATTATCACTGTCTTTGTCGCTGTCCCTGTCGCTATCACTATCATTATTATTATTACTATTTCATAATTTATGGAAACAAGATTGTGTTGTAACAAAGTGATGTGTGAACCGATCTTTAGATGCTCTGAATTATCATCGAGTTCTCAATAATGTGGCTCTTTTTAAAATCGGTTGCACTTTTTTTTATCAAAGACGAACGTGGAATAGTTTTCTTTGTCTATTACAAATCAACAGGTGTTCGCCTTGTGCAAGAACGTACGTTAGAGAGAATCAGACGACTTTGTGATTGATCGCTACTTTAGTAAACAATCTTATATTTTGTGTTTTAAATATTCTTTGCCATTATCATTTATTTTAGTTGATGTTATATTCAATTTATCTGTGATAAAAATGTGCAGAATTTTAATTGTATAAAACCAAAAACAAATTTTGGAAGTAACATCCCCTGTTCATGCTCGTCAAAGCATGCTACAGGTGTTGATTTCGTTCATAGTACGATTTTATTTTTTTTTCATCCTGTTCCACTACTCCAAATTGGATGAATTTTTAATATGTTATAACTAACCCATGAACACAT
>JAWQRP010003873.1:0-12666 GCA_033557875.1 Quadriops clusia
GGTGCCGTAATACGTTTTTATTATAAAAATGTTTTCTTCCAAACTGAAGACCATTGCTAAATGATAATAAAAATGCTTTTAAATTGCTGCACAAGAATGAATGACTAAAAATACGTATCACAATGTCAAGGGCATTAATATGAATTATTACTTTAGGTTACTTACTGATAAAGTAATGCGGTAGTTGCTACAAACACCTTCAGAGGTTAGAATGAAAAAGAACGAACTTTCACCACAGTATAACCAGTACCGCAACTCGGTGTCGGCGCCTTTGATCTTAGTTTACCGCGCAAGGATCCACGAGCATGCAACCTTGGTGGAATTAGTAAGAACAGGGCAGCATTTAATTCCCTAACTGCTTTTTCCAATTCTTCGTGATTCTTCGGCAAGTAGCGCGTATGATACATAACGGAAATCACCGATCTACTTCGATCTACACTTGTCGTAATAGGCCTTATTTTGAGGAGACCACGCAGGCAATTACGCACAATCTGGCAAACCTCGAAGTCGCGCTATTGTTTGTACTGTGATCAAAGGCGCCGACACCGACTCGCGCTACTGTTTGTACTGTGCTTTGAATACATATCACGATTGCGTACAGACGACAGAATGCGCCTATTGTTGATTGGTCGAATCCGAGAAATAAACAATAAAGAACGTATACGGCGAAACCATGTTTTGGACAAGGTTTTTATGCAGAATTTGCGCAACAATAGGCACGACAAGTTACCCAATTTTTGAAAAACCCTCCAACAGGAACATAGAAGCGAAAATAAAGCGCTGCCTTAACTTAAATGTGAGTTTTGCCAAAATTTATAGGTTATGTGCATATGTCAATTCATCATAATTACAAACTTGATTTTGTTCATACAGGTTTTCGAAGATGATTTTAAGCCGAAAGTCATTTGCAACTGTTGTTACGTAAAATTAAATGAAATTTACGAATTCATCGAGTTGTGCCTTGCTTCCAACAACAAGTTTGAACACATCCTGTATCAATCGGGCAAGTCATCGCAGGTTTTAAATGATAATTGGCCACAGGAAAGAACAATTTGTAATGACGACATAACTCTGAGTCAACCAGACAATGCTTGTGTTATTATCGCAGGGAAAACTGATTGCTCCGATTTTATATCAATGATGGAATATAAAGATAATAGCATTCATAAATTGAACCCTCATGGTGATGGACAAAACATTGTTAACGATCCAGGGATCGGATTACATAATAATATGTTTCAAAACAACAAAAGTTACATACAAATGAAACCAGTGTACCAAGATGACAACTACAATAATTCAACTGTTTTGAGGCACTCGAGTCAGTTCCAAAACAGAACAAAGAGTTTTGAAACAAACGAACTAATGGGAACTAATGTAATGCTAACAAGCGATTACAATATTTCGAATCAAAGGAGTAATACTGACGGCTATGCCTATCCATGCCATAATAATACAAGTAACAATTTTCAAACAAACGTAAATGAAATATCTGCGTTAGAAAGTAACGTAATGGAATATCAAACAAATGATTATGTAGAAAAATTACGCCATATACAGAATAAGCATCATAATTTAGGAAAAATTGGCAGCGCTAGTAATTTGGGCAATAATTCAAATGCTAACACCGATTCTAGTAATAACATAGGTAACAATGGCAGTGTAACTAGTGAAAATTGTGCAAGTAGTTCGCAAAATCAAACCGATGAACAATCAAATGAAAAAAAAAAGGTGAATTTAATTTCTGTAGAAACTATTATAAATATTATGAAAGATGATATCACAAAAGTAAATGTAATCGCCACAAACGATATTAAAGACGGTCGAGATAAAAACCGGACGAAAAATTCAGAGAAAACAAAGCGATTCTCATGTTCGGAATGCAAGCAGACATTCACAAGAAAATTTAATCTTACAGCCCACCTATCAAGGCATAAGAACAAAAAACCATATCTGTGTGATGTTTGCCAAAAGTCGTTTGTTTTACGTTCAGATCTTACAACTCATAAAAGGATACACACTTGTTTGTATAAATGTAAATATTGTTCGAAAAGTTTTGCGGTGCCTAGTAAGCTACAAAGACATATTAGAACTCACACAAACTTGAGACCCTTCGTTTGCAATTTCGAAGACTGTGGTAAAGCTTTTACGGATAAAAGAAACTTAGATGGACACATGGGCGTGCATTCCGATGATCGAAAGTTTACTTGTGATGTATGCAGCAAGTCTTTCAAAACAAAAAGTCAACTGCAAGAACACCAGAGAATACATACTGGTGAATTGCCTTTTAAGTGCACTATTTGCTCGAAGACTTACAAGTGGAAAACAAATTTCATAACACATATGAAGAAACACAATGGATACATTTGTCGAAGGTGTAAAAAGGATTGTGGGAAATTGGTTAAATTTTTAAAACACCGAAAGGAATGCATAGGACTTTAGTAGTAGTAGGTAGTTATAGGGCTGGTATTAGTACTTCCCACACAGCTTATTATAGATATGTCTACTCCATCTTGAAGTATGGTGTCGCTTTCTGGGGGAATTCAGCGGCAGCTTGGCGGATCTTCCTTCTGCAGAAGTGCTGTATCAGGGCTATTTTTTCTCTGGGACAGTTAGACTCGTGCAGAGAATACTTCAGACAATATAATATGCTTACTCTACCCAGTACCTATATACTTGAGAGTGTGCTTTTCTTGAGAAGACATGAGGAGCACTTCACTTCGGCTCAGCGGGATGATATACATGATACACGACACAAAGACCTTTTATGTCTTCCAAAGACTAGGCACACTAAGATACACAAAAACATCTATAGTCACACTATTAAAATTTATAACTCCATTCCTACGGTCATCTCTATTCAACTATTCTGTTGAAGAATTTGAGGACAGCTTCAAATTGAACATGTGATTCTTTTCTCCATTATTTTCTTTATTTTACCTGTTCTATGCCACTAATGGCTTTGTATGAATCAATAAAGATTATTATTATTATTATATATGGAAAGAGAAACAACTGTAAAGATATGTATATTTCTGTGATTGTAATTTTAAGCATAGGTATATAAAGGTGGCTACAGACGTTACGGTAGAGTTGGCAATCGTGAGAGAAACAGAAAAGGCCTACTACATGATAGACTAATTAGGAGTGATCTAATAGAGTGTGAACATGCTTTATCTCTTGTTTATTGTACCACATGTACAGTAATTTTTTGATTAATAACCTAATTGCTACAAACTATGTTAGGCTCCCTTCTTCTTTAAGTTTGCCGTTATATCTCTAACCACTTTATGACATGTCCAAGGAAATTTCAAACATCGAAAATTAATATAACCATTTATTGTACGAACAAAATATTACAATAAATAAATTACAATAAAGACACGGGAAAAGTGTAATGATCAATAATTTACATTTTGTCTATTTATATGAAAATGAAAAAAATCTATGAAATAATTGAGTATTTTTTTTAAGTACCTAACATGTCAATGGTTAAAATAAAAAGAAAATATGAAGGAGGATTTTGGTGATACTTTTGCACAACTCACGACACATTTAAAAGATCATATCACTACACCAGAAGAGTAATGACACAACTACAAAATTCTATGAAATACAATAGTCTCAGTCAATTATGCTTTCTGTAAATAGAAGTTTCAAGTAATCAAATTTATTTTTTAGTTCTCCTGTCTGTTATGTCAATGTTCTCCCGAGATGGTGATATAAAAACAACAGTGTACATGATTATTATAGAATACCTCCTTCGATACTAAACGAAATTTGAAACTAATATTTAAAATATTTAAATCTAAAAATTTATTTCTCAAAAATACATACATTTTTCAACCAAAATGTATTATGTTCAGTGAAAAACACTGTACAACAATAAAGAATGAATATATTATAATAGACATAACGGTATTTTAAAATACTATGATAAAATGGCAGTCTGGTAGCTTTATTGTTACTTTCTTATTAAGTTTCACTAATAGTTAATTTCTTCTAAAAGTCCTGTTAGGTGAAATTCGCATTACAATGGGAATGGACATCGTCAGAAATTTATCCCTAAATGGGTACTGGTGTTCTCCCTTTCTTTATAAATTTAAATACAGTAAGATTGAAGGTTAAATACAAATTAAAAAAGAAAAGACTACCTGAAAACAATAAGTGGAAATATATTTTAAATCAATAAATTGCAGAGAGCATTTTTACGTTGGTTCTTAAGACGTTATCTTACCTATTTTGATTGTCCTATCAAAATGTTACACGCCACTAACAGCACGTGGTACATTGTTAAAGTTAATGCTCTGTTTTAAAATTGTGCTTTCTACTAGGCTGACAGTTTGGAGGGGTCCGGTGGATGTAACTGTTGTATGATGGTTCGGGGGCCCATCCTTCGGCATCAAGTCCGCAAGGCTCATAGTCAGCGAACTCTGTGAAAGTATTTCGAATTACATAATTGTATTAACTCTTGAGGTACAATACAGGAGGTCCCAGAATGACTTTCACAAGTTAAACGTCATACAGCAATTTGTATATTCGGATAACAGAAAACTGATTCATAATTTAAGGCTTTAATATAAAAATTAATGTTAAACAATAATAAATGTGAGCCCGTACTATTATATACTGGTAATTAGTTGAATTTGTAATTAGCAAAGATTTCGATTGTTTTTTTTTGTAGGTCATTTTAGGACACCCTGTATAGTTGAATAAGGATATAAATAAAATCGACACTGTGAAACAGAAATATCAATAATTAAGGGATAGACAGAAAGATAATTGATTACAATATGTACATGAATACAAGGCTAATAAATTAAAAATAATGTTAATACGATTATGTACTATCATCTAATTAATAATTATGACAAGTATACCAATGATATAAATAACTACTTCATTCTTTGTATATTAACTGATTCTCTAAACATAAAGCATTAATAAGTATGATAAGAATTCTATATTAGCTAATCTATGTATATCATTAAACCTAGTAACAACTTACTAATGTTCGTCTAGTTTGTACATAGTACAGTTACCATAACAACGCAATCTATTTCTCTATACATATTTAACTTTGCTTTGTTTCCTTCTAAAAACTGAACGCTTGTATTAATTTAACACAAAAACAGCCAATTATGTCTGGAATTTAATACCACTTACTGCGACACTGAGAGCATACGGTTTGCAATGTAGCAAAGAAGAAGTTTCGAGCCTTACGCCATACAGAAAATAAAGTGTCAACATTTTGCAAAAGGGGGCAGAGACGGTTCATTTAAAACGCTAAACTGTTTGATTTTTAAATTATTTTCAATATTATTTATTACAGCTGTTACTTTTATTTTTAGTTTTAATAATTATTAGTACTTAAAATGTTACACTCGATACTTGATATTTGTGATGTACATACCTTATTCACAGTGCTCTGTTGGGCTACTTTTAAGTGCACCTTTTGAGCACACAACTGTTGTAAACGTGCTATACCTAAAAGATAAATTGATATATTAAATCTCATTTTTTATGTCGGAGAGTTCGTGTTGGGATGTTTAATATTTCGAATAAAAAGGACCACTCTCCCTATTTTAAATTTTATTCAGACTACCAGTTTTGTCAGGTGGTCGTTTTAAGACAAAGTTCATTGGTTGTAAAGATTTTTTAAAATTACTTAATCATTTATCACTAGTCTATGAAATATCTGTCAAATCGCTTTCCTTTTTTGATCATTTTCTCACGTCTCACTTTAAGTACCTACTTTTTTTAATAATTCATAAGAAATTCACCTTTTCATATAGCTATAAGTTTTTCCTAATCTCAATGATATAGCTAAAATTTAAAATTATCTCAATAATGTATCTAAATTTAAAATTGCAAAAAATCAGTTAACTCATATAATTTTGCTTTTTAGTCAAACCTGCTAATTTTCATCTGAATAATTTGACCCTGATCACTGTACACATACTGATGATATATGTGTCACTACTGTTAACTAATGATGTGAGTAACTTTTGCTTCCTTCTTTTTTAAATAGTTATATTTTCACCATAAATCATTTATTTTTTTACTTTAAAGTACAAAATTAAGGCTGAGGTTTGTTGAGATTCTTTTGTTAATGATGCTGATAGTGTAAACTGATACAATGTCAGTCACTTTTATTTAATTGATTTTCATTTGTTGTGTAAGGGATGAGAATTTATTATTTGTTGGGGGTATTGATTTCGTTGACATTTATTTTAATAAATCACTTCAACTCCTAATTACTTTATTTTTAATTGTAGTTGTTTGTATTTAATTATCTTTTTTTATTTATGTTATTTTTTTTACTTATAACAACTAATTTGTCTAATTATTATTATTAATTTATTAAAAGATAGATTAATAAGCCACCATAATATCCGTGAAACAAGCATAAAAGGCACAGTGTACACTGAAGAAACTGGTTTCATGAAACTATAGCTTCGTGAAATCCATATTATGATACTAGTTTGATGTTTCAGTGCACAAAGACGAAACCCTTTTTCCGAGTGTCATTTTTAAGAGCCAAGAAGAACAGCTGATTCCTTAAAAAGGTTGTATTTTATATTACATTGGTTTTTATTTCCATCTATAGAAGCAGGACCAAGCACCGAGGCCAGATAAAGTCCCATGACTACCAGTTCCAGCTAGGAAAGTTTGAAGCGATAGAATACCTAGCCTTATGTGAGAAAATCAGGTAAAGAGACTGTGCAATGTGTTAGTTGCTTTTATATTTCATTTCTCCATGAAAAAGAAAGACCTATATATAAAGTAAATTATATTCTTAATTATTGTAAATCACTAAATAACATGTATTGCTCGGTATAGAATGTTTTCTATAACCGATGGCTTTTAAGCTGTAAAACAGTACACGTACTTGATTTGAACATTGATCTATATGTCTGTATTAAGAAATTTGCATACTTTTGATGTCCACATTTATGTATATGCTTATTGTCTGTTTAATTTATGCTACAAAGAATTTTGTAATTTCTTAGCTTCTTGATAAATTATTTTTGTTTTGTAAGAATATTGTTATGTTCTTCAAACGGACAGAGTAATACAAAATATGTTACCTTGAAATAGTCATTTACTATTTACATAAAACAAATATTTCCATTTGCCCTATATACAATGAATCAATTTCATTTTGTATCATATTTATTTCTTCTGTTTTATCTTTACTTATTTGACTTTTTATATTTGTGATTGAAAGATTAATAACTATGTTAGCAATGTTTTACTAGGGACTAGCTTATAAGAAATATCTTATATTACATGCAACTTTATATATTAGCATCCAATATTCACTATGTATATACTGTTTATAATTTCATTACTACAATTGTAATAAATTTTAATAATTCAAATACTGCAGTGTTCTTGTTCAGCCTTAATATAGGTACCCATATAAATTGTAAAGAAGAAGAACTAGGCTAGAGGTGATATTTCGCGCATTTCAATTGGTTCGCATATATGAGATAGATATACATGTTAGAAAGAGCCAGCGAAACTGGTGCCTTTTTTATGAACCTCTATCGCACCTCAACTGATGGTGTTGCATTAGATAACGTCTTTGTCATACCAATATTGAATCGTATTCACTCTTTCATACAGGGAGATGCTCGTCGTGTCGTTGATTGAAATGCTGTTTGTCAGCCACAGACACTATCGATAGGCTGGAAAAAATCATGTATGCGCACGAAGGTTCAAGATAGACTCATGCAAGAGTGCTTCATTCAAACCCTTCAGGTTTTCGCAAAAAAAAATAAGGTCAGATACTTTTGTAACAGACCACGTGCATTACTATCAAACAAAAATTTTAAAATTAACCATCTTGAGTAATATTTTTTGGTTGATTTTTTAAGTGGACCTGATTTCGGTGTATACTCATAAAATATGTGGGGATGACATAATTAACAATGGATTTTTTATAATGCCCCACAAATTGCAATACCTCAATGTATCTTCTATTATTTTTTTAAGAACTTGCATTTTTACGAAACTTATGAATTAATAATATTGTCGCGAAAAGGCACATAATCGAAATACGATTTTTATTTTAGGTTTTTTCGTATAACGTTTTCCCATTTTAATGATTTATGAAATGTGCAATTCCCCAGGTCAAGATGATATATAATGAATATGGAGTTGAAAATAAAATTTCCAGTACTTTCTTGACTGTTTAATATTTCGTAAGGCTACCGGTTTCGCCGCAATTCAGCCGCTGAATTGCGGCGAAACCGGTAGTCTTACGAAATATTAAACAGTCAAGAAAGTACTGGAAATTTTATTTTCAACTCCATATTCATTAATGATTTATATTGATTGCAACTTTTTATCGGGAATGCATTAAATTCTAAAAAATAATATAAACGTTGAATAGTTCAAACAATTGTAGAGTAAACACAAATAGAGAAGTGTGAGGTGATGTCATAACTATCTGCCCCAAAAATCATTAGCGCTCCTAAGAGAAAAAACAGAATACAGAAATTTGAACATACTTTAAGGGTCCATTTAAAAGCAATATGGCGAAAAAAGTTAGGTTAAGATTTTCATCATTTTATTTCGACATTTACTACATTTATGAATTTTTTACCTTGGTGTTACCACAGATAACCAGATAGCTCATCTAATGCTTTTCATTAGAAATGTGAAGGGTTGCCTAAGTTGCAAGGTAATTCAAAAAATAGAAGAAGAAAAAAACAACCAATTATGCCTGTAAGAAATACAATGCTTTTACCACTCTCCACGACTTATTATACCTGCCGAAGGCCTATGAAATCTTGCATCATGTTATGCCGTACTGGTCTCAAAAGTTAAAACCTGCTAAAACTAAATACAATACCGTTTTTAAGAAATAAAACGTTTAAATTTGATATTTGTTGTCCGTAGCGCCATCTTAAAAAAGATGCCAGAACATACCCAAAAAGATGCCATTTCAGGCTCAAAACCGCAACCTTTTTCCCTATCTGATGAGCTATCTGGTTATCTGTGGTAATACTATTAGAAATCCTATATATCTTATATCTTTATGATAATATCCCAATTGAAGGAAGTTCGGAAGAATGAAAATTTAAGGAAAAGAAAAATTCCATCTTTCATAGTTTATCATATAATTTAACGTACAAAATGAAATGATTCTTATAAATTTAAAACATAAATTAGGTAATTAAAAAAATAGCAATCTTACTTTTCAATATTGTCCATCCCTCTTAATTTGTTCATTCCTAAAAGTACCACTTTAATATTCGCCTTCACTTTAGCAGCCAAGTCCCGATAGTGGTCGATTTCCCGTTGTAAGGCTTTCATTCGTATCGAAGCGTAATTTTCAGCTTCTTCATAACCTAACTCTAAATGGCATCCGAGTCCTATATTCACTAATATCCTGTCGTATTCGGAAGTCTCGGCATTCACGTAAACGTTGCAGCCAATCGGCACTTGCAAGTTCACGTCTCTGTCCTTCAGTTTTTTGAAAATTGCGATGGTTTGCTTTAATTCTTCCCATTCCATGTATCCTTTGGTTTTCTTTTGGAGGGTTTCTTCTATTTCTTTCAGGTCAACTTTTAGGCGGTTTTCCAGGAAGTCTTCGTATTGGGAGAGTTTTTCTTCTTTTTGTTTTGAAGGCTGAGGAAAGAATGTTTATTGTAGAATATGTAAATGGAAACGAAATAAATAGAAAAGTAAGTGACGATGAAGTCCTTTGACCCAAAAATAATACAAAGAATAAATCACAAACTGCAACAATCAACCACAACGACACTCAATGAAAGAAAAAATCCAACAACGGTGGGCTACAGATCGGTAACATTCAATGGTACAAAGCTAAATACACTGAGAATATATTCAGAAAACATAATTACACACTAGCATTCAAAAACAACTCATCGCTGGGATCACAGCTAATCAACACAAAGGATAAAATAAACCCACTGGATAAACCGGGAATCTACAAGGTACAATGCGATGCTTTCTACTATGAAGAAACAGGCAGATCGATAAGCATACGAGCGCAAGAACACGTCAGAGACAAAATAACATCAGAAGTAGGAAGACATATTCTCATGACAGGCCACAAAATATCACTAGAACATTTTGAAATGATAGAAGAGGAAAACAATGTGAGAAAGAGAAAATTAAAAGAACATACACACATCTACAAAGCACAGAAACAATCTAACGGGTTGCCTCAACACACAAACAGACTTGAAATATGAACCTCTAACAAACTTGATATTGTGAAAGCAATACAATAAAAAGAAACAAACACAACATAAGAAGAAAAGTTACGAGTAGTTTTACAATCTCTCAACAAATCACAAAACAGGAATAAGACATATGAGTTTAGAACCACTGTAAACACAAATAATACATAAACAAATAGAGTACTGCTGGTCGGAACGGCACACAATACACATACCCACACGATCACATTTGCCATCTTGAGATAAAACTTACACAACTACGTTGCCCAAACAAATAAAAATTAAAAATACAAGCTGCCGCGTCATGGAATTTATGTGAAAAACTTTCAAAATCTCATTATCATTTGGCAACACTTATTTGTATCTATGTTGTCTATGTTGATTCCCACAGGAGGGTTAATTTTTTATATTTTAAATTAAACAAGATACTCCTGTATGATGTATTTATTATTGGCACTACCGGTTTCGAGTTACTACACAACTCTTCATCGGGTGCTTCGTCTAAAATTTTCTTTGATGCGAAGCTAGAGTTCTCATGTATTTTCTTCTTCCCTTCGTCGTTTTTGTATAATGTGATGGGTGATAACTATCAGGATTAAAACGGATTCTTATTTACAAAATGCACAGCCTTATGTTGCACGAAGCACCCGATGAAGAGTTGTGTAGTAACTCGAAACCGGTAGTGCCAATAATAAATACATCATACAGGAGTATCTTGTTTAATTTAAAATATAAAAAACTTATTTGTATAACATCAGGACGAAGGTATGTAAATAAAATTGTAAAGCACAAAACGTAAAACAAAGTAAAAATATAATCGGCCGTATTACGTATCTTTTTAGTTCAGTTAGCGACATCGCTAATTCCCGTTTTGTATACAAATTCATATACAAATCGGAGGTTAACGATCTCGCTAACTGAACTAAAAAGATACATAATATGGCCAAATGTATATATTGTATGTTACTGTATCATTAATATGTAATTAATCGTTCAATGTTAACATCTTCTAGCACCCGAAGATGACTGCAGCTGCAGGTTGAAACGCGTAGTGCGACAAATAAGTAATAAATAACAAGGAAACTTAATTTAACAAAAATCCTAAAAAAAATATTATTATTTATAGAATGCGTAGATAATAATGTTGAAGTACATTAACTCAAGATTTAGTTTAATATGTTGTTTGTGAGGTAAATGTATATTTTACGACTTATACTTTCATTTTAATTGTGAATTAATGTATTGAAGAAAAAATAAGGAAAAAAGTACAGAAGAGATATTAAATGGAAAAATTTTAACAATTTTGAAATGAATTTTAATGTAAATCTAAAGTTTAGACAAATACTGATGCATAGGCTATTTACTAAGAATATTAATGAAAAATCAACTAAAAATAATGTAAGTATAAATAATTGGTTTGAATTACTATTTAATTTATATTGATAATGCTGTTTTATGTGATAAAGAATTATACCGTGAACTTCACATGTAGGTGGAAAAATACAAAAAAAATAAATAAATGTCCTGAAGATGCATAAAATAATATGCGAAACGTCGACTAAAATAAAGAATTTTGAAAATATTGCAAATATTATTTAATACAAGTTAAAAAAAAATAAAGGTCTTTAACCCAAGAAAAGGAACACAAATTGAGAAATCATAGAAGTTCTTGCTAAATATTCCTTTATTTTTAATGCACAACTAGTCAAAAAGGACAAACTTAACAAAAAATAAGAATTTAAAAAGTGAGTACATGAGAGAGCTTTTTAGTGGCGTAATTACCTACTGTTTTATTTTATACTCGTAACAACTATTGAGACGCAAGAATTTCTTCAACTTTTTAATAATTTTAGATTAATTTCAAGAAAAAAAATTAGTAAGTTGCATAAAAAATTTATAGCTTTGAACAATATGTTTTACAATACAATTTTCCATGTAATATCTAATTTTCCGGCGCATGAAATTGAAAAATGTATCTCAATGTTAGGACATATGGACAGTGTAAACAAAATAACAGAATAGACCAATAGAGAGAGGACGCCGATAAAAAAAAATTATTTCAAGTAGTTAAATTCACTTTTCAATAAATATAATAATAACTAAAAAACATATCTTCAACTATGACAAAGTGAAAGTATTGAAAAGAGAGTCTACTTACAGTAAACCTTTGATTTACCATTTTCATAGAGACTGGTTAAAAAAAAAATGATTATCGCGGATAATTATCATAGTGGACTAATATGAAAAATATAGAAATAAACAATTACATATATATATATATATATATATATATATATATATATAATATAATGATATAAATATTTTGTACTTCAACTATTTATTTTATTTTTTAAAACACAACCGGTTTCGGGTTATATACCCATCATCAGGTGTTAACTACAAAAACATGAGTTATTAAATACATGTAGAAATAAAATATTACTAA
>JAWQRP010003874.1:0-12666 GCA_033557875.1 Quadriops clusia
AATGCTAACAGGCTAGGAGAATAAAAAATGGAATATTATGCTGTTTGTTTCATGGCGATATCTTATTCCTACGCGAAAAAATATCTAAAATACGATTTAAGGTATGACTAGCTGCCTCTTAAATATATATGTAGGATAAAATGTATTTGGATATGGTAATATGTACACGTGTACATGGTCAAATGTACATGTGCACATGGAAATAAGTATACGTGTACATGGTAATAAATATATGTGTACATGGCTGCCCGTGATGTTTCACGGGCATTAACTAGTACTTAAATGATGCTCTAATGATATTAACATAAGTATTACAATTGAAAACGATTCCAAGGTACCTTACACACCGAATCCCGACATAAAGAAAGTAATAATTTAATCCTCTTATCGACAATAGAGTTAGCAAAAAGGACAAGGACAAAAGGAGGTAAACAGGAGGAAATTCCGAGGCCCGCCAGAGTTGTTTTTTCGTCCTTGACCGAGATGCAGGCTGTTTATGTCAAATTGACGGTCCTTCGCGCTCGTCCTCGAGGACGAACGGCAGCTATTTTCCTATTTCCGCATTTCCAGCGAGGAAACGCTGAAGTTTCCGGGGAAATAAAGATGAATGCCACTCTTCGATCACCGCGACTTCTTGTTTTCCCGCTTTTATTCCCTTTTACCCAACGAGCATCTCTAAAGGCCATTCAGTTATTTTATTGCTGCAGGTGCATCTGCTATGGTTAATCCAAATGTTTCTATTATGTATTTATTTTAAATCCTTATAAGAGTATTATTTAAAGTAAGTAAGTAGTCCCAGTAATCGATAATTTAAAATAATCGAGGGTTACCACGTTTTTCACTTAAGCCGTCAGAGGTTTACCATTTTGTAAGCGACTTAGGCAGCCATAGAACTGAACGGCGCCCTTAACAGATTAGACCTAATAGACTTGTTGAAGTAAATTTCGTTCAAAGCGGTTTTTATTGCGGTTAAAGTGTCGTAAGGAGATTATTGAGGTATGTAAAAGCGAGCAGGCACATCAAATAGATTTAGGTGCGTAGTTACGCAGTTTACGATGCAAAGCATTAGCGTCGTATGGAAGTCCTAAGTGCTTTCGGAATTCGAGGTAATAACTTCGGGGGAATAAAAAGTTCGATAAAAAGTTGCGCGGCGATTAAATTTATGCTATAAGGATCGGTTTATGGGCCACTTGAAATGAGTAAGTTGGCGCGCCCTGGGGGGTCAAAATAGCCAGCTGAAAAATATTTTAAACAGTCTTGCATAAAATCAAGAAGAATACAAGAATTCTTGTATGTAGGAAATTATCAGGAATTCTCAAGAAAAATCTTTTATAGGTCGTACATGAAAAGTCGCGATTTTCCCAGAGTGCTGCGAGGCGACAACAATAAAAAGGCGCCTCACCTTAAATGTAAACATGGCGAGGAAGAGGGAAACAAATATTAGCAATGCAAATACGATTCTCATAGCCGCCCCTGATCCACAGACTAACTTCGTATCCTGAAGGTTTCCGCATGAATAGCAAGCGAGCAGTGTTATGGATTTATTGGGACGGGGGCGGCTCACTTATTTATTTATATCCTGCAAATCCAAGCGTATCTACACCACGCCAATTACAACCATCGCTCAAAAATATACATAATATCATGAACATATTGGTTAAGATAATCAGCAGACTGTCATTAATCGATTTTTCTTGACATTAACTAATAACAACATAATGATGGGAGCACTGCAGCCAGATGAACGTTTATTTCTTTCATTTATGTATTCATTTACGTATCCATTTATGTATTTATTTATGTATTTCCTTATGTATTTATTTATGTATTTCTTTATGTATTTATTTATATATTTATTAACTAATTAATTTATTAACGCGAAAGCCTCAATCTTGCGGAGATTTCCATTAGAGCGCGTGAAGAGCGAAGCAGCAAGTGCCAGGTGCGCCGCCGTTATTAATTGGGCGAATTTAGCGGGGTTCCATGCCTGCACACGGGCCATTACTCAAATTAAATCACTCGAGCAACGTCGCTATCGGGCTTGGGCCAATAAAGCGAATTATTTCCTTTAAAATGCCACCAAGCTGTTGTTTATATATTTCCAAGCAGCACCTGTTAATGCCACCACGCACTTGGCCTGTCCGGACCTCGCACGCAAAATATTCATTCCGACGTTCATTAATATTGAATTGTTTATTAACATCGAATCGCTCATTAATAATGCATCCGCTTATTAATATTAAATTACAAACTCTTATTAATATTAAATTAGTTTCTAACGTCGCGCGTCGGAGTCGTACATTTGTAGTGGTTGAGGGGAATAAATACGCTCAAGTGTGCGCAACAACAAATTGGAAACATAAAGCACATGCATCTGACTTCTTCGGTTCCATTTGGAAAATTACAAACGCTCCGGAAATCCGGCCGGAAATGGAGCTCCGCTAGAGCGCTATGTTTTGACAGGGCGTTCTTAATCAAATACTAATAACTCCCCGGTTTTTCTATTGTGGGAGCAGATTGGATTCCTAGTGTTGTGCGTCGGGTTTTATCTGCTCGGCTGCTGTTTCGACTTTCCAGCTTTTCCCGAAAGAAAAGCCATTAGCTTTATTATCTATAGGAAAAAATGTGTTGGGATGTTTTTTTGTGATATACATTTTAATATCTTAATACGTATGTATAGGTACATATTAAAATGTATATACAATCTACTGTACATACATAATGTGTACATACATAATGTACACAGTATAAATTCTCAACACAAAATCAAGTAATTTCACTTAAAAGCTTTTAAAGCTTCTTACATTCATGGGCGTAGGCGCTCGCTCACTCGCTTCGCTCGTTCACGAGCCACACAAGACATGAGGGTCGCGCTACGCGCGACCCTCATGTCTTGCCTACACTATCGGCCTGCGGCTTTCGCATCCTCGAATTTACATTAAGTAACGTGGGCCAGATAATTTTTGACATAAGTTATTTTGATCTATCTATCCGCTGATTGTTTAAATTTAATGATTTATATTTATTAATTCTTATTTATCTATTATTATTAATTATAATTAAAAAAAAAATTTTAAATTGTTTACATAATAGTTACTTTCTGCTTTTATTTTCTGTTTTTGTTTTAAATTTGATTTAATCGGATTTTTTTATACGCGTAATTCACATATTTGCTTGTTATCATTAAATTTTTGTTATAATAAAACCAATCAATGAAATAAAATTATAATATCATCTAGAATGCATGTATCACCCCTACAATACATGTATTTATGCTCCATATCTTTTTAGAATAAAACCACATTCCAGCCCAAATTATTATAATTATGGAATCAAAGATACAGATAGTTCAGCAAAGCTTCCTAAATTAGGTATATAATAATTTTTTAATGACTCTCGACATGTTAAAAATTAATATGACGATGAGCTCGCTCGCTTCGCTCGCTCGCCGCCTCGCGCCTTCGGCGCTCGTTTTTAATAATCTCAACTGGACCTTCATATATTCGACATAATAGGCGCTCGCTCACTCGCTTCGCTCGTTCGCGAGCCACACAAGACATGAGGGTCGCGCGTAGCGCGACCCTCATGTCTTGCCAACACTACCGGCCTGCGGCCTTCGCATCCTCGAATTTACATTAAATAACGTGGGTCAGATAATTTTTTATATATTATAATATCATCTACAATGCATGTATCACCCCTACAATACATGTATTTATGCTCCATATCTTTTTAGAATAAAACCACATACCAGCCCAAATTATTACTCCCTCTGTCCGAAATTAAGAGTCCCATTTTATACACAAATTTGTATTAAAATGGGACTCTTATATTCGGACAGAGGGAGTATAATATAATTTTTAATAATCTCAACTGGAGCTCTTAAATCCGAGATGGTAAGCGCTCGCTCACTCGCTTCACTCGTTCGCGAGCCACACAAGACATGAGGGTCGCCTACGCGCGACCCTCATGTCTTGCCAACACTATCGGCCTGCGGCCTTCGCATCCTCGAATTTACATTAAGTAACGTGGGCCAGATAATTTTTGATAGAAGTTATTTCGATCGATCTATCGATTGATTTTTGTAAATTTAATGATGTATATTTATTAATTCTTATTTATTTATTATTATTAATTATAATTAAGAAATGAAAATTATTTATATTATTAATAATTATAATTTAAAAAATATATTTATAACATTGTTTACATAACAGTTACTTTGTGCTTTTATTTTTTTATTTAAATTTAATTTAATCGGATTTTTTTATATGCCTAATTCACATGATTGCTTATTATCATTAAATTTTTGATATAATAATAATACCAACCAATGTAATAATATTATAATATAACCTATAATACATGTATTGTAGAGGTGTGTTATAATATGTATTATACTCCATATCTTTATAGAATAAACCACATTCCCGTTCAGGTTATTATAATTATGGAATCAAAGAAACCCAAAGTTCAGAAAAACTTCCTAAATTATATACCTAAACATTTTTTTAATAACTCTCGACATGTTAAAAATTATTGGGACGATGAGCTCGCTCGCTTCGTTCGCTCGCCGCCTCGCGCCTTCGGCGCTCGTTTTTAATAATCTCAACTGGAGCTTCATATATTCAGCGTAGTAGGCGCTCGCTCACTCGTTTCGCTCGTTCGCGAGCCACACAAGACATGAGGGTCGCGCTAGGCGAGACTCTAATGTCTTGCCAACACGATCGGCCTGCGGCCTTCGCATCTTCGAATTAACATTAAATAACGTTCGTCAAATATTTTTGATAGAAGTTATTTTGATCGATCTATCGGTTGATTTTTTAAAATTTAATGGTTTATATATAACATTGTTTGCATATCAGTTACTTTGTGCTTTTATTTTATTTTTTTTTAAATTTGATTTAATCGCATTTCTTTATACGCCTAATTCACATGTTTGCTTATTATCATTAAATTTTTGCTCTAATAATAATAATAATACCAACCAATGTAATAAAATTATAATATCATCTACAATGCATGTATGATTACATTTGAATTTGCTTTAACCTTTACATTATTACCTCTAAACATGTTGATTCAATTAAGTATTTCATTTCAGTAATATAACTTTAATGGACTTATAATTATATTTTATTAAAGTTTAGTTTTTTTCCTTTGTTAATGGTGATAAAAGGCCTATTAATTTTTTTCTTAATTACTGTTTCATTCTTTCATTATTCACCTTCCATCGATGTTCCGCTCGTTACTTTGTGAGCTTATTCTGTACAGTTTACTCTTTTGTTTTATAAATAAATTTTATAATAAATTATTACAAAATAAAAAAAAACATAATTTTTTTCTTCCTTTTTGTTAATTAAAAACAATTTTCTTTTCACTTCATTTTTATATACACTTGTATATAAAAATTACGTGAAAACAAAATCATGTTTTTAATTAACAAAAGGAAAGAAAAGAAAATTTCGAAGTGTTTGTGTTTTGTGATAATTTATTATAAATTTTATAAAAGCTTAATTTGTTAATGTGTGTAAATTATTAAGTTAGTAATGGCACCCAGCAAGGTATGCTGAGTTAGGAATACATTAAAGATACTATTATACTCCCTACTAATAATTTTTATTACTAATAAAACTGCGCAACGGTTTAGACCCAGTACTGGGGTCCTCTTCAGAAACTTAGTCAATTATTACCTTCTCAATTTTAAGGAAACATTTGCAGACTTTATTTTCTTTTTTTGCAACTGATTGAAATTTTCAAAGTCCCTGAAGATATTGTATTCTAGTGAAAGCTTAATTATCAAACACAGAAAATATCAACAGCATTTGAATGTCAAAACCTCTTTCAACCATGACATAGGTAATTTCAAATAGCGCAGTACCCTCATCAGTCAATATCGAGTTATTCAAAAAGTTGTTGTTATCTCCGGGTAGGTCCACAAATCAATATCATATGCAGCTACATATTTTAATGTCGAATGGCTGCTCTATAACCTCTTTAAAACAGAAAATAAAAAAGAGTTAAAATGAACAAGCTATGTAAGCATATGACTTTCAGTCTTTCAGTGCTCATCCTGTATTATTACATATGTATATATTTGTGTAGTTAGACTACATATAGATATTTTTTTATATATGAATTTCTAGGTGTTTTTCTAATTTTAGTTTAATCTGATGTTTCCTATAATTCACTTAATTTCCATATTTATTGTCTTTATTAAAAACCTAATAATTGTTATCTTATTAGGAAATCAACACCATCATAACTATTTTGTCTCTATTATATATTCTCTTTAGATTGTATATAGCGAGTTACCTCCCCATAACTTTTGTTTTGTCTCTTTTGATCTTTGGGTTATAAGAATATACCGGCATACTTCTTCACACAACACACACAACAATAATATCAATAAATAGTAGGTAACCACTAAATAGTAATTTATAAATAATAAATGATTAAATTAAATCAACACAAAGATCAATTAAAGTAGTTTCTATAAAAAAATGTACAAAATAATTTTATAATTTTTTTTATAATATTATTACATAGGTTGTTAATAATTTTATAATTTTTTTTAATAATATTATTACATAGGTTGTTAATACTATAATAACAAAGATGTTATGATGATAAGCAAACAAGTAACTTACGCGGATGAAAAGTAAACATCTAATTAAGTCAAAATAAAAACGAGAAAATAAAAGCACAAAGTATGCAAACAATGTTGGAAACAATTTTCTTTTTTTATTATAAGGAATAATAATAATAAGTAAATAAGAATTAATAAATATAAATCATTAAATTTACAAAAATCAACGGATAGATCGATCAAAATAACTTATATCAAAAATTATTTGGTGCATGTTACTTAATATAAATTCGAGGATGCGAAGGCCGATCGTGTTGGCAAGACACGAGGGTCGTGCTACAAGACTCTCATGTCTTGTGTGGCTCGCGAACGAGCGCCTACTATGTTGAATATATGAAGCTCCAGTTGAGATTATTAAAAACGAGCGCCAAAGGCGCGAGGCGGCGAGCGAGCGAAGCGAGCGAGCTCATAGTACCAATAATTTTTAACATGTCGAATTATTAAAAAAAAATTATATAATTTAGGAAACTTTGCTGAACATTGTCTATCTTTGAGTTCATAATTATAATAACCTGAGCTGGAATGTGGTTTTATTCTGGAAAAATATGTAGTAATATTATAATACATGTAGGTGATATTATAATATTATTACATTTGTTGGTATTATTGTTATAACAAAAATTTAATGATAATTAACAAACATGTAAATTAGGCGTATTAAAAAAATCCGATTAACTTAAATTTAAAAAAAAATAAAACAAAAGCACAAAGTAACTGTTATAAACAATTGTCTTCTTTTATTATAAATAATAATAATTATATATAATAATAATTATATATAATAATAATTATAAATAATAATAATTATAAATAATAATAATTATAAATAATAATAAGTATAAATAATAATAATAATAAGTAAATAAGAATTAATATCTATAAATCATTAAATTTACAAAAATCAACCGATAGATCGATCAAAATAATTTCTATCAAAAATTATTTAGCGCGCGTCACTTAATGTAAATTCGAGGATGCGAAGGCCGCAGGCCGATAGTGTTGGCAAGACATGAGGGTCGCGCTACGCGCGACCCTCATGTCTTGTGTGGCTCGCGAACGAGCGAAGCGAGTGAGCGAGCGCCTACTACTTTGAATATATGAAGCTCCAGTTGAGATTATTAAAAACGAGCGCCGAAGGCGCGAGACGGCGAGCGAGCGAAGCGAGCGAGCTCACCGTTCCAATAATTTTTAACATATCAAGAGTCATTAACAAAAGTATTATAAAATTTAGGAAGCTTTGCTAAACTTTATGTATCTTTGATTCCATAATTATAATAACCTGAGCTGGAATGTGGTTTATTCTATAAGGATGTGGAGTATAATACGTATCATAACACACTTCATTCAATAATACCTGTATTGTAGGTTACATTATAATATTATAATATTGGTTGGTATTATTATTATTATATCAAAAATTTAACGATAATGAGCAAATATGTGAATTAGGCGTATAAAAAAAATCCGATTAAATCAAATTAAAACAACAGAAAATAAAAGCAGAAAGTAACTTTTATGCAAACAATTTTATAAATATTTTGTTTTAATTGTACTTAATAATAATAGAAATAATTTTCTTTTTTTAATCATAATTAATAATAAATAAATAAGAATGAATGAATATAAATCATTAAATTTAAAACAATCAACGGACAGATCGATCAAAATAGCTTATATCAAAAATTATTCGGCGCGTAGTGCGACCCTCATGTCTTGTGTGGCTCGCGAACGAGCGAAGCAAGTGAGCGAGCGCCTACTATGTTGAATATAAGAAGCTCCGGTTGAGATTATTAAAAACGAGCGCCGAAGGAGCGAGCTCACCGTCCCAATAATTTTTAACATGTCGAGAGTTATTAAAAAAATTATTATGCAATTTAGGAAGTTTTGCTGAACTGTGCCTATCTTTGAGTACATAATTATAATAACTGAGCTGGAATATGGTCTTATCCTGTGAAGATATGTAGTAAATATAATACATGTATTGTAACTGATATTATAATATTATTATATTGGTTGGTATTATTATTATTATTAATATTATTATAAAAACAAAAATTTTATGATAATAAGTAAACATGTGAATTGGGTGTATTAAAAAATTCGATTAACTTAAATATAAAAAAAAATAAAATAAAAAAGCACAAAGTAACAGTTATATAAACAATGGTTTAAATAACTTTCTTTTTTTAGTATAAGTAATAATAATAAGTAAATATGAATTAATAAATATAAATCAAGAAATTTACAAAAATCAACTGATAGATAACTTCTAGCAAAAATTATTTGGCACACGTCACTTAATGTAAATTCGAGGAAGCGAAGGCCGCAGGCCGATAGTGTAGGCTCGCGAACGAGCGAAGCGAGTGAGCGAGCGCCTACTACCTTGAATGTAAGAAGTTTTAAACAGGTATTAAAGTAAAACTTAATGTTTATTTCATTTTATATGGTATACTGCATACATTAACATTTACATTACAAAAATATAGTCGAATGGTTTTTTTATAGACAATAAAAAAGCTAAGGGCATTTATTTCGGGAGAAGTTGCAAAACCAGTAAATTTGAGACTAAACTTCAGATAAATAATATAATAATTATTTATTAATAAGGCAATTGCATATGTATGAATATGAAATGAATTAACGACTAATAATAATAATAATACTAATAGTTGTAATAACGTAGCTAACTTTAAAAACTGTTTTTAATGCTCCCCATGAGAGATATTCGTAGCGAAAAGGCGCAGAGCACTTCCTTCTCCTTTTTGTCTCCTTTTGCCTACTTTTTGCCTCCGAACACTTGTTGAAACTGAACGATTTCACAGAAAACTTACGAGTGCAACACTTCGGCGGCGCAGTGCTTTTGTATGTCCTATCTCGATAATTTCACGGCACAATGGCGCACTAACTTTCGAGTGTGGCAGCTCTTAAAAACTCCGAGTTCGCCGTGATTGAACGCTACGCCCCTGGAATTAAGTTGCCACAGAAGTGGAGAGAGTCTTCTTGATGACAGAATCGGAGCTTAAAAAAGATCTTCGTAGATATGTATATACAGTCAGATAAGAAATAAAATATACGGTATTAGGGGTGTATATTTTAAAGTTTTTTGTGACTGTACAATTTATCGTTTAAATTTGAATTAAATGCAGACGAAACAAGAGAAAGTTAGCTGGTAACAGTGACTCGGTCAGTGTGAGTGAGGTCATGTAAAATGTGTCATTTATGTACGTAGGTATTTTAAGGATTCTAACAGTCCTGCGACAAAGTTCCCCTGCGCTAAGCGCCAAACGTGGTAATTGCGGAAAATGGAGTTAGGCATTAAAGGGCACAAAGAGAATATATTCATAAGGAAAGCATTTCGAGCAAATTTTGTGACAGCGTGTAGTGTCATGTTGCGACGAATGGGTGCGCTAATGTAAGGGGAAACGACACAATATGAGAAACTGTGTGGAACTGGGGGAATCTGCAATGAGCCGGGATGCCAAAGCAACTTCGCCGACATGGAGTAAGCATATTAAGAAAGCAACAAAACGAAACTTCAATCCAACTTGTTAGCGAGTTGGCCCGCTAAATTATAAACACTTCTTAGCTGCTGGAGGAAAATCCTCCGCCACTTGTTGCGAACTTCTGCCGCCGCAACTTCGAGGAGATTCTATTTCTGGTTAAAGAGTCCTTTTGGGTTCGTAATTCGGTTTATTCTGGAGTTGAACATGTTTTCTTCTAACTGAAAACATCAGTCGTCCTTTGAAAACTTTCGAAAAATTGTTAAGAACTTTTGAAAGGAATATGATACGTATATACTCATAGTATAGATTTTATACATTTTCAAATAAAACAAATAAATTCCAACTGTGAGAAGGTGCTCGGAAGAATATAAACATTATTTCAAGAGAAGCGTGAAAATCTGCGAACCTCGACGCAACGTGGAATTATTCGGTTTTGGTTGGATCCCGAGGACGAATGAATCCTCCAGGATTTGCATTCATGGCCGTGAACATCTTCCGCCTGTTGGGCACAGGTTTGACGGTCTAGATCTCGTTTTCTCGGGTAATTACTTTAGCCGAAATAGAGCTTTGACTTCGAGGACTCTATTGACTGGCATCCGATCAATTTATCCAACCTCGTTTGCACTAATTTTCTTATCCAATCTTTTACACAATTTTAGTTATCCAATCTTTCTACACAATTTTAGTTATCCAATCTTTCTACACAATTTTTCTGTCTATACAATTTTTCCTTCTATACAATTTACTTTCTACACAGTTTTATTTATCCAACCTTTGTGCACAGTTTTCATTTCCAAAAGTGCGCAAAATTGAAAGCTATGCTTCCCATCCTTCCGCCCTCGCTATTTCCATATTTTTGGCCTAGAAAAGAGGCGAAAGCCGCCTAGCCGTGACATGAGGTACGATCTGCCTGGCTGCTATATTTAGAGCGTGTATTTCGTTCCTGGAGCCCGAGGGATAAGAACTTTGTAACTTCACTCCAGAATTAGACAAAAGCTTTTAGCTCGTGAGTTATGTCTGGAGCAGATAATATGCCCATATTCCAGTTTACGGCCTGGCCTGCACAATGGGCCTAAACTAGGCCTCTAGACGCCCTGTATGCTTCGCTTTGCGCTTTTGAGAAAGGGGAAAACTGTGGCTTTAAGGATTTTTCCATTGGAATAAATAAACTATTTTAAAATTCCATAAGTGGCTATTTTATTTTATTTTTTTTGCAATCATATATATCATTGACTTCTGGTTCAGTTTTTAATCAATTCACAGCTGTCTAGAAGTAAATTGTCACTTTGAAGAGTTTATGTATGTTCAATAATCCAACTTAGATGTAAGTGCCGAGTCGATACTAGCTATATAGACGTATTAACTTGAAAGAGCACTTGAAATTGACAAGTAAAATTATTGAGTTATCTGATGTAGAAGGTAACAATACTATCTTATCCAATTTGTTTGTTAAATTGCAGACATATCGATTTTGTACATTTTTCTATTTACAATTTGTAAATCCCCATACAGTCGTCAGTAACTATCTCAACATTTTTCTCTTTGAAAATTAAAATGCTATCTGGCAATGTAACATTACATGGTAATTATAACATTACACAGCAATTATAACATTACACAGCAATTATACGAGAACATAACAAATTATTACATTGTAGATAGGCAGTCAATTAAAAATTTTCCGAACATTTGAGGGCTCCAACTTAATTACAACTGTCGAACACTGTTTTCCCAGCTATTTTAATTGCGCTGGAGAACTGTTTTAATTATAGCGAGTTCGATGGAATTCCGGCCCGGCCGCTAATGAGGATTGTTTCTGCACACATGAATTGAATTACGCAAATAGATGTGTGGAGAGGCGGTAAAGGGACAGAGATGGAGCTACTTTAAAACAGCAACAGGAGATAGAGAGGAAATATGAGCTAAAGAGGAAGAAGGACAGACGAAGCATATAAACAAAACGGAAATGAAACAAAATGGAAATGAAACAAAATGGAAATGAAACAAAATGGAAATGAAACAAAATGGAAATGAAACAAAATGGAAATGAAACAAAATGGAAATGAAACAAAATGGAAATGAACAAAATGGAAATGAAACAATATGGAAATGAAACAATATGGAAAGGAAACAAAATGGAAAGGAAACAAAATGAAAAGGAAACAAAAAGAAAGTAGGGAACAACAATATCAAAATGGCTTCTTTAGAAAAATATTCACGGAATACGGAAAACAACGTGAGAAATATGAAAGATTTCATTAAATACAACCTTAGATTATGTAAATTAACTAATAGTAGAAACTTATTAATTAAGTGTAAAAACAATAATATAATACCTAATTTTATTGATAAAATAATGACAGACAATCTAACTATGTCTAATAATAATAACCAACGTAAAATGAAAAAGAATACTGAAATTTTCAAAAACAAAATATTAAAATTAAAAATCAGCGATACTATTTTCAAAATAGAAATAACAAGAAAAAACAGAGATATTATAGTAAAAGAAAT
>JAWQRP010003875.1:0-12665 GCA_033557875.1 Quadriops clusia
CAAGGAGTAAGACTAATATTAAATTCATTTCAATTTAAATTAATCTCAAATTCAAAAAATATGAAAATATCTCTACTACTATTATGTTCTTCTGTTCGCTGCTATATACATTACTACTGCATAAATGTTTAGTGAACATGATAATATGTATATGTCGAAATCATAGGATTAAATATATATGTAGGATAAAATGTATGTGTATATGGTAATATGTACACGTGTACATGGTCAGATGTACATGTGCACATGTATACGTGTACATGGTAATAAATATATGTGTACATGGTAATAAATATATGTGTACATGGTAATAAATATATGTGTACATGGCTGCCCATGATTTTTCACGGGCATTAACTAGTATATTTCATAAACCTATACATTTTCTAATATTTCGATGGATTATAAAACTAAACCATCAGTAAACCATTAATTTGAAATACTATTGTTTCTATCATGTAATCTATTCAATAAAATCGTTTCCTTTATGCATCTTCAAGAAAACATGACACCCGCAAGAGGCTGTTTGTTATTCCACATAATAAGGCGCTTTCCGCGTTGAAAGATTGCAACCAACCAAATACATTAACAGAAGCTGGTACAATAAATAAACAACCTATTACATTACGTCTCGCAGCAAAACCATTGCTGGTGTTGTCCAGCCAATCAGAATAAGTTTGAGCAATTGTTGAGAATTACAATTAAACTCCGTCTATAAGTTTAATGGAATATAAATTTAAATGAACTTCCAGGGGAATTTTAATGTGCATTTGACGTTGCAAAATAATATACGGCAATCCGTTTGCAGTAAACTAGTTATTATTATTACGGATTTCTGTATTGTTACATGCAAACATATAAATTAGGTTTTAATGTATACAGAGTTTTCAAGGCTGTAAGGCGCTTTGAGGCAAATATCTGTAGCAATTACTTTTATTTTTTGTAATTATCAGCTCTAGAAAGGGTTATACAACAATTAACTTTCCATTGACACATATAAGTATGTATATACTTGTACTTAAAACGCACGGTAATACCTTCGATAAAATAGCACAAGAAGAATGGTCAACATCTATAGTTTATTTCAACTTTAGATCGTGTACAAAGCTAAATATGAAATTCTGAAATTTGAAAAATTTAATAATGGTAAAAATATTTTAGCGCTGAAAGCATTTTTCATTCCAATGCAGTTGGCAAATGCCAAACGGATATTGATTTTAGCAAACATGTACACAAATACTTCTAGAAATACGAGTTTAGCGATAATTCCCAAATTTGAAAACATTGTAACAATATCTGCTAAAAATTTATACGCGCGTCGACTGAATTGTACACACGAAATGTTCGCTTTCCTTAAAATACTTTCAATGTGGAATCAGACTAATAATTAGCAGCTCTGAACTGCAATCTGCAAACTTCTGGCTTCAAACTTTTGCAAATGTGAACGGATTATACAGTTTTTACAAACATAAAGTTTGCTGAATTATGTACACAAACTTGAGCTATAAACGGAAGGCGCAGTTCCAGGCTATTCGAAAAACTCTATAAGAAGTTTCTTATACGATTTTTATGAAATGGTACATATCCCACCTCCAACGATATCCACTCAACGACCTTTGACCGCCTCAAGAGTTTTCCGTGTGATTCATGCGAGGTCGGGACCTCCCAGAATCGCCGAACCCGAAAATCAAAATAACCGGATCACTTAATTCCTTCCTCACATTCAATACTTTCATGTTCCTAGAGCGATTTTATTACGTCGCCAGCAGGCTCTTCATGGCTAGAAATTTTCCAATTATGAGATAAAGTTTTATCTTTTATAAATACGTCTAAGCAGATTTAAGAATTATTTAATTTTTAAAACGAATATTAAATTTTTAAAACGAATATTAAATTTTTAAAACGAATATTATTTTTAAAACGAATATTAAATTTTTAAAACGAATATTTAGTTTTTAAATCGAATATTTAATTTTCTAAACGAATATCTAATTATGTACTAAATACGGCTCGCATTCTGTCTTAAGCATCAAAATAACAATTGTTTTCCTCATCATGTGAAAAGGGACGAGAGGAAATCATTTTCAAATTTAAAATTTATTTTTACAACATCCTATTTAGCTCGAAGTGCGAAACCGTTCCGACTTGAGAAGGGTTTTTATTTAGCCAACAGGAAATAGAAGGAAAAAACAAAAGGAGTTTCCGTCTTGATAACGTGCTAAAGCAGTCGTTTGCCGCACCGACGGTCACCAATTTGCTCTACGCCTGCATTTTGGGGTGTTGTAAATGAAAATGGCGGAAACAACAAAAATTTAAGATAATGCCGAAGGTGGAAACTACTCCACATGACGTTGCCGGTTGTTTTTCCCGCACACATGTAAAGGTACACACGAGCATTTTTTGCATTTTTAATAATATTTACATGACAGAACTTACACGCTGAAATTTATAGGGCTTCAGCGGACAGGCATAAATTTCTCACAATTTTTTCTTCGAAGGTTATGAGATATATCATGTAATCGTGATACATAAATATGTATGGAACACACTACCTGTTGAAAATAACCGCCAATAAATTATTTAGAACTAACAAATGTCCAACTACAATTGAGTTATTGTAAAATGCATCGACAATACCCATAAATAATGCATTTCTTTGATTGATGATGGCAAAGTTCCGCATTTTTTTTTCTTTTCAACTCATGCTTATGTAAGTATGTAAAATGCGATTCTAGCTATAAAATTGTAACACTTATTTTACTAAAATTTAAAGTGCTTTAAATGCGAATTTTCCCATATAACTAATGGATTGGCCCTATGTCCTCAATTTGGAATACGTAAACTCGTGCATAATATCCTTTTAAATGTTATTCGAACTACTTCCAGTAACAAAGCAACTCCTAGGCGTTTTTGTGCAGAAACAAAACTTCCTTATACAATCGCTATAGAAGTGAAGCAACGCAAACAATGCGCTCTATATTCCCGACTTTTTAGTGCAGGAGTGCTATTTCCAAGAAGGGGTGGATTTTCTGATGAATAGTGTGTAATTGAAATTTCATGAAAAGAAGCAAAGTGTAGCATGACAATGTGAAGACAAATTGCAATAACATCGACTCGACGTTTTGTTGGGCAAACTTTAATTTGCAGGACGGATTATTACACAAATTTTCCGATGGAAAATAGCGCTGGAAAAGCTGCAGTTATTAATTACTGAGGAGTAGTAAACTGTAGCATGGCGCTTTGTGTACTTATTTAAACGTAATCGATGTGTAATTAGGCAAGGAAGTATTATTTTCAGGAAATTGTTGCAGCATATTGTTGGTTATTTTTGAAATTTAAAACATTTTACGTAATCAAAATAGAGCAGGGCTTCTAATCAAATTACGATTAAATTGCGTTAATTCCCTGGATAACGTGGTTTAGCTATGTGCAAAAATATTCATTTAGGTATGAAATAAAAAGAAGGTCTCGTTTATTTCAAGTACATTTCTGACGAGGGAAATGCATAACGTAATTTGCACCTCGGAGTCGGGAAAAAGCACCGACAGGAATAATTTCGTTGACCTCTTAGCGCAGAAATTATTAATTCAGTAATTACTTCATTAAGGCGGCTTTTTGCGTATGCTTGTGTTAATCCGTTTGTGTTCAAAGCGAATGGCTGGTTTTAATTCCCGAATTAATTATTAGAAATACTTATCTGTATTTATCGGGTTTATTGCCGCAAAGGGAAACAAAACTCAATTTTTACGCTTATAGCCGGCTAAAATATTAAATTTTTAGTAGTTACACAGCTGTCTCACCATATTGTACAAGTAAATCCAATTTCAGAAGAAAGTAAACGCTTGAAGAAAAATCGAGATATAAATGTGCGGCCAAAAGCTTTCAGATTTGATCGAAACATCTGACCTAGCCATAGAACACGTTCCATCAAAACGGAGACGAAGACTGATCGACATGATAATTTGTGACAATAAAGAAGAATGCCCCAGGCGCCTGTTAGTCATCTCCACTGGACCGAAGTGGCCTGCGACGGCCAACCTAGACATAATCTTGCTTCGGCACCGCGTGCGTTAGAACACGTTGTTGTGCAGAGCGTGCCAGTGTTGGTAGTGTTTGTGCAGGTGCATTTCGATAAATGTGTCCAGTTTTGAGGCCATTAAATCACACACGAGTTGAGAAGCACATCAAAAAACAGCGCATCGAATGCCCTTCTTCTCAAACCGTCGATTATGGCCACATTAATGCAATAGCTGTGTAACAACTTGCTTCACAGATTGTAATTTAAATACCAGTCTTTACGTTTTTATCAATAATTTATTTTCATTCTCAGCGTTCTTGGCGTTCGACAGCAGTCGATGCCTTAAATATAACACTGACATGCCGTAAGTCAAGAGGCTGGGTACCCAAAATAATAACAAGAGCGATAGTCGATTCTGCCCAGCAATTCCCACAATTTCCGCATTTTCAACATTCGGACATTCCGCGGTTTAGTGTATCGTAACGTCGTGAACGTAAGTGCAAACAAGCAATCAAAAGAATGGTGTTATCGCCCACGCTGTGAAGTTGAATTCGAATACACTAATTTATTTTGACATTTTGACAGAGAACAGTGCAGCAAAGAAACAGATACATCATGTACTACGCTGTGTTAACTAAATATATATTTATGAAGTTACTATCATATGTGTCTGTTCTCCAGCTTGTGTCAGTTCCATTGTGTCAATTAAATTAAGTAACAATCTAGTGAGCTCGGATCTGCAGATAAAATGGGCCTTTTTTGTATTAAGAGTTGGACAATACTTTGGAGACCTACATTTTATAGTGCTTTTATTGTAGCACTTACTACGGTTACCGTAGCTACCGGACAATCCACTTACAGAGGTAAGAATTGATGTCTTTTTCAATGAATCGATTAATTCGGAAACTTCTCAGTTTGGTTTACTGCGCACTTTCCTAGCTTTTTAGCGATATCTTAGCTAATGGATAGCACTGATTACTTTTAAATTTACTTGTGTAATTGACTTTGCTTGGTGTCTGGTTTATTACGATTACATCAAACACGCCATCGCGTTTTAAGTCATAAAAGTGCTCTGTAGCGCAGTTGAACGTTCACAAAGCACACTGCACAGCATTAAATATTTTTAATAACCTCAATTAATTAATAGATGAATAATGTACTTAATTAGTTAATTTCCTAATAGAATGCCTTTTAGATGTAGTCCCTTTGATTCTTTCAATCTTTCTTTGATGATGTGTAGATACAAAAAGATGTCTACCTGCGCTGAGTATGGATATCGATATGTTGTACTTCGATCTTATTATTTCTTTTCACGATTGGTATCCCCTCTAAGGTTTTTTAATTAACGTGAAATCGCCACAATCATTAAATATTATGATTTATGCATGTACGCAATTCATAATGCGAAAAGCGGGAATAACTTACATGATTTTGTTTAAGTCGCTGACAACGTGCTTCTACATCTGTCTACTACGAGCATAAATAACGAATATTTAATTCTTTTTCCTGCAGAAAATATGTTTTAAATCCGCAATAATTTCTTCCATTCGAAAGTCAGAAAGCTGATTCATCCATTCCACAAAAAAACATTGATTGGAACCTCTGTGAAAGACTTGACTTAAAGGTTATTACACAAACATTGTAGCAATCCCGAATTTTGGTGAATTGCAAACCGGCCTTGAAACGATTATTAGATAAGGTTAACAACAACAATATAATAGACGTTGTCAATTCAAATTAATCCGAAGAAATATAATTATCTTTTTCGTGGCCAGTTACGGGTATTTTAATTTTTTTGGTCGTGCGGTTACCTAAATATGTTTACCGTGATATTTTTTGAGTAAAAATACTACGTAAGCAAGATATAATCGCAAACATGTCCATTACGAAATAACGTTGTATCTGAAAATACACCACACAAACAGGTGCGTACAATCAAATTTTTATGTACAAAAAGCACAACAGAATGGCCATTTGATGAATGCAAAAAGATATTTAACGTGATAAGTAAATGATGAAAGGGAACACATAATTGAAAGGGCTTTCCAGCAGGGGTCTTTTTTATCAATCCCATTTCCAAAAGTGACGTGAGCTCGTGCGGTTCCGCTGTGTGTTTTATATTAAACGTTGGGTGTCACTTCACTTTCATTTCATTAGCTTAATAGCATTTTTATTGACAATCATTTTTGGCTGCATGACTTTTGCATGAAAGGGAAGTCAAACATTTAATTGCCTGTGAAAACCCAATTACCTCGCACAACGTTCATGGAGCGAGGAACAAATTCGTAGGTGCCGTACATCTCCGAATAATCACTGTGCCATTAAATTTTGACCATTTAACTTTCACAGATGCAAATTGTGACCATGTGAAGAAGGATTTATGTTTAATTCATTGCTTATAACTCATGTCCCAAAATTCGGCGTTAATGATTTCATTCACAAGAAAATAGATTTATAAATCACGAGGTTATAAATAATTTACATAACCTTTCCAGTACGTTTAATAAAGATTGTAACTCTTCCAAACAGTTACCTATTTATTGATACATCAATGGAAATGTATAGAACGAGTTTAGAATTAAATATCTTAAACTCCTGAGGTATTAAAGTTCATTGCGACTTTACACACATATTATATTTTATTGCACGTTTTTCTTGCCTAATATAAAAATGCAAACGAAATTAATACCGCTCATTACAATGAATCGCAATTTAGTAAGTAGATTCTTATCGGAGTTTACCATTGATAACCCACGTCCTTTCCCCATCAAGTCGGATAAAAATTTAGTTAGAACAGCAGTTCATTTCCGCATTCTAATCAAAGTATGTACATACGTACTGCAATATTGATAAATTTATGTTCAGTTTGCTAAATCCGTTGGGCATTAGATCAACCCACGTGCGTCAAGTCTTCCCCATAATTCCACTCACTACACGATAGCACTGTTAAACGCTTCGTGATTTTAATCGCATGGTCATTATTGAGTGTGTAATAATTGTGAATTGTGGTGCCATACCACATCAATCGTGATGCCGTTGATGGACATGTAATTGTTAGCATAATTTTGAATTCGTTAATAAGGCTGCAAGCATGATCGTTGAAATTTCCTAGAATTAATTCCGTTTCGTGTTTCAGTTTCCTTGCATGGATGGTGATCTGCAATTATACTTACCATATATCCACCATATACTTACTCTAACAATTTTTGCTAGATAAGAGTCCATTCAGGAGAAACGACACGTTTTACCTATTACGTAAATTGATCGGCCGATTTTTTTTTCTTATCTCGTAATATCCTCCGTGCGGAGATATGCAAATAAACACTAAAACAAAAACACCAAATCGGCTTAATGGTTCAAAGCGGAGCGTTTAGGTAATGCTGTTAAAAGTGCATAGCAAGAGGCCATTTAGTGCTTTATAATGGTTATATTGTAAGTTTTAGGCTAATTCGAAATTTATGCAAATGCACGCAAAGTATAAGCTTAGTGATGAGTCGCCGCCTACAGATTTCGCCCACGCTCCGGGTCAAAGTTCAGGCTAAACTGCTACATAACTGTTTAATTATTTCATGATTTGCACGTTTTCTATTTAATTGTTTTGCCGTTAAATGTAATGAGACCGTTCTCATTCCGAACTGATCCTACAAATATGAACGTTTCCATATCTGCTAACTATAGTTATGCATTTGTGTAATTAAATTGTGGAATTTGCTTAAAAACTATTTAACACTGCGTTTCGCATTAACTTAATATATTTTTTATTATTTATTTTAATATTCTTATTTGAGGAAACTGCTAATTTAATTTAACAAATTTAATTCATGGTTCCTTGATTATGTAAACTACATGTTGCATAGTAAAGGATAATTTGTTAAAGTTCAAGAAATGCGAAATGCATGAATAGACCCTTTAGGAAGAAGTTGAATTTGTTACACACCCCCATCTAAATATTAACTTACAAAGTTGCCTCCGAAGAGAGAAAAAAGATTAAATCATCAATCAAATGTAAATGGTGCACACCAATTTCCCATTATCAGCGGTCGAAGTTGGCTTTGCCGGTTTTACTCACACTTCCTTTTAAGGGAGCACTACCCATTTTATTAACGCACGAAACCTCACATGCGTGTATTTCAGAGGAAAATAAATTGTATTAACAAAGATCGACGGGCATGTAACCTGTCATGCGTGGAGCTTTATAGCTCTGAACGTTGCTTGATTCTTTCATTGCCAATTTTGATTGAAGTATAATTCGCAACATATCCTGTTAATGGAATAAAATGACTGGACAAATTTCGGGGAATACTTAGTCCTGAATAAAAGCCTCCGCTGCGGATAAAGTTTGTGTAGAGGATAGGAACCTTCGAATGAATATAATGGAACGAAAATATCCATATTTATTTAAGGGAACCCAATAAGATTAACACAAATTTTTAAGATTAATTGACCTTCGTGTTTTAAAGCATTAAACCTTTGTGTTGTAATGCAATTTACGGAAGCCTTTTTGATATATTAATAGGTACTTTGGTTTATACGTTGGTAATTTTTTATTTAAAAAAATATTATAATACAATGCAAGGTCATTGTTAATAATGGTGAAAATCTGCATGTTTAATGGAAACGTTATGAGGCACCCCGCTTGAGATTTTTTTCATTGTTATGGCCTTACGCCCCCGCTAATTTAATATAGCTAATGGTCATAAAATGGCTGGAATAATAAATCTTTAACGACTTTTATACATTCTACATTACTGATCAATGAACTTCCGTACCGACATACGTACCTTGGTTTAAAATTTAGGTGTACCCCTATCAAATCAATGTAATAAAGTTGTTTTATTGCCCTCCATCGCATTTTAATGCTCTTTTTACTGCTTCTAACTTTCAGAGTAATTGTTTCTATTGCTTTATATCCGGACATAACGGCTTGTTTCTCATTTAAATTCACAATTAAGTAACGGCCTATTAAAATGTGATTCGCTGGGATTCCTGCAGAATGAATTACTATACTTTGAAATTTTCTAAATTTTTGCGGTTCAATTTCGGTACCAAGGGAAAATTGCAGTTCAAAATTAATTACACGTCACTTAGATTAAGTTTGCTAATTTGTATTACATTTTGTTCCGAATTATAAACGCAGCATATTCCGCCTACACGCTGTAAGAGACGTATACTTGCGGCAACTCTAACTTTTATTGGTCTTTACCCACACTGAGGCGTGGGCGGAAGAGGCAGTCTCTCCATAAAACTGTTTGCATACACTACTTTTACAGGTGGCGAATGATAAGTTACTTTTACTATGCTGCCTACAATGCCGATGTGTTCGTGTGTGACTTAGTTTGGTCACTGGAAAGTATCCAATTCATAAAACCCATTCATGAGTTCGATGAAGCAATTTACCAGCCTTGCTGGTAACATGCGACCCGCGATATTCTCAGAACTGGCAGGTGTTTGCGGTATGGTAATTAAAACAATAATATTAAGGTGCTTTAAGTTAGAGGTCTTTCCAAAAATAGAATGTTTACATCTCAACCTGTATGAATGAAATTGTCGTGCTTTGAGCAAGTTTATTCAGTCGTCGCACTATGGTCGCTTTTCGTCGCCATGCAGCAATTTGTTTTGAAACTTATGCCGTAAATTTTATTTTAATTGAAAACGCAATAACTATAATTTTGCATTAAATTGTTTTGTACCATGCATAAAATGAGATCAGCTGAATTGTATCCACTGGATGAATGGAAATGCATATTATTACCCTTTTACCGTGTAATTTATTATAATTAAATATTTCCAGATGCACTTAATTAAAGATCGGCAGTCAAATAAACGTCCAGAACCTTTAATTAATTAATGAATATTGTAATTGAATATCTTTAATTAATAAATGTCTACAGATCTTGCGGCTTAACAAGTAACGAGCTTATTTGCTTGCCTAACAGCGTAAGTAAAATTGCTAAGATATTACTAGCAATTTGCGCGACTACATTTACGTCCCTGGATTTCCATATATAAATAAAATAGAACCCTTGCCTTTTAGTTTTTATTGTTCTTAAGCTTCACATCATGCGCAGATGTGTTAAGTATAATTTAATAAACTTAACTAACGCATTATTAAAGTCTAAATATTTCATTTCAATGTTTTTTTCTAGAGACATGATCCTTTCCTTACTCCTTTAAGTATTCTCCAAACGGAAAGGGAACATCTTTACGCGACTACTACAAAGTGTTTGCTCCGTTCTTGTCCTGTGCTGTTGGCATTAATCCGGACTTATAGAGAGTTCTAGTGCTTCTCGAAAGTTCTAATAACATGTCGAACGGCACCTAAATCTCCTTAAAAATCAGAGAACAGATTTCGACTTGCACAAATGCAAATAAAATTAAAACCGGGTATTATAATGTGCATTTTTGTTGCTTCTCAGAGGTTTCTCCTAGTTTTGGTTACATCCATATTTTCCCTATTATTTTCAGCTTGCAGCTTGTATTTTCGGTTCAATATTAGATTTAATATTAATCCCATGAAGGTAATTATTTCTTCCAGCTATTATACGCGTACCTATATAACTAGATAAAGAGGAAGCAGATATGTCTACATAATTAATGAAGGTAGGCGTGTATGTGCTTCAGTAATTTGTATTGTGTTACACTGTAAGAAAACGTTTGGCATTAAATTGACTGAATTGTAGTTAGAGAAAGATACAGAACCAACTTAAGTTTATATTACTTTCGTTGTGTATACATAGTTTTATAAAAATATTTTTGAATTTAATTTAAAAATAATCACAGTAAACTGTTATGAAATTGGACATTTTTTATTAATTACTGTAGTAAATATCTTGAGATTAACTACGTATTGAAAATGATGTAGTCCTAATGTCCCCCACGACTGAGCAGGCTAACCCTTTTGAAGAATTCGAAGGCTTGTTCCAAATCAGTTAGCTCAATTTCACCAACAATGCGTTGGATTTATCCTTTCCGTTTAGAAATTGTTTGTAGTATGTTAGCCTAACTCCATTTACTGTTAAAGATTGACGTAACTCATACTTAATAAATATTAGTCCAATCATAATGAATATCATCATCTAAAGGTTATGTTTGAAAAAAAACTATGTCAGTTACTGCATAGTTTTGAATCATTTTAATCATTGTCTCCTTTCATATTGGTCTTGTTGATTTGACTCCTGAGTTAATAAAACTTGAAATGGTAAAAATATAGGAAGGTCTTCAGTGCCAATTCGCTGCAAATTAGTCCCGCTAATATTCCATTGCTAAGAACGATGACGTGTTGATGTTCTTGGATTCTTATCGATAGTCGCCCTGACTACTTCAATGCTTTAGACCGACCGCACAGGACGCGGTAGAAATTGTTTGTCCATAACCGAACCAGTTCCTTCATATTTTTTAATTAATCTTTGAACAGTGGACTCATTAAGTGAAATATGAATACCATGAATTCCATAAACTTTTCGAATAAAGTCCGCAAATTCTGGCCACTTTAAGAATGTGTTTTAACAATTTTTAATAACCTCAATGTCTTCAGATGCGAAATGTTAAAAAGATTTCCAACTTAAATATTGAAAAAGTTTAAGTTTAAACCCCTATGGCTATAAAGACATAAGGTTAGAAAATGAGTTAAATTTACCTACTAATGTTAGGTGTATGACAAATATTTACAGAACATTTTATGTAATCTTACCTACTACATTTTTTAAATAAACTAGGTAATTGATGGGATTTTCCCAATACTTCACGTAATTTTAAAAAAGTAGGTACATATTTCTATACCTTTGTAGCAAGTTAAATTTCTTTCAGTGTAGGAAATTATGCACGGGATTATAATGATAGACTTTAACTAATTCTTAGAGTATTTCGCAATAAATATTGTGCAGATAGATATCCGTATAAAATTGCAAATTGCATGCAACATTCGCGACACAGAGGAGCAGTTAGAGAGACGCTTCCGGCCAAGAGATTCAGCCTCGGGATCACGTTTCAATGGCCGAAGGAAAAAAAGCTGCACGACTATGGCGCCACGTTCTTTGATATAGGTACAAAATGCACGGCGAGCAGAACATTCCACGTTGAAAGTTGGCTTTGTTTGCCGGCGCCATAAATTATTCAAATGTGTTGGCGGACAATGGTAGTGAGAATACTTTTTTACTACAAATTTATACAAATCTTTCGATTCCATCGCGCGAATGAATCCATAGCGCCGTTCAGAAAATTTTATTTTTTCACCGGGAGACGTGTTCTTAGCCATACAGTGGCTATAGCGGTCTTATTTATTACCTGGTTTGCATATATGTGCGGCTCCTGTGAAAGATCGGCACTTGCAGAAATATCTTATAAGCTGCCAGAACGTACGTTCTGGCAGCTCACCAGATTGAAACTTACATTTTAAAACGTGAACCGTTTCAGTTGTTTAACATCATTCTTGTTACCATTTTCGCTGCCTTCTCACAATAATTTCTATTTCGGATGTAGCTGTGCTACTATTATATCAACCGCATTGCCTAATTTTATAACATACAACTAGTTAATGCCCGTGAAAAATCACGGGCAGCCATGTACACATATATTTATTACCATGTACACGTATACTTATTTCCATGTGCACATGTACATCTGACCATGTACACGTGTACATATTACC
>JAWQRP010003876.1:0-12665 GCA_033557875.1 Quadriops clusia
TTAGGATTTTATGTGCCGAAACTCGTACCACTCGTACGAACTTCGTGCGTCAGTTAGAGAACTAATAAGTTTTGGTTCGGTTGGCACCAATTTAGTATGTACCACGTATTTACGGGACGTCCGGCATGTAAAATGGGCAACAAAAGACATGGGGACATGAGGGATGTCCTGTGTTACTTGGGGACTGCAGTGGAAATGGGGCAAAATTTGGTTTGGAAGATTCTTAACGAACGTAAACTTATTTTAGGTGTTCAGACATGGGGAAAGAAGCCCCACAGAGACTTATCCGAATGACCCACACATCAATTACTCGTGGCCTGGAGGCTTGGGGCAGCTGAACAATGTATGTACTACCTATAGTAAATAAATTATAATATGTATTATATTTCAGAAGGAGACGTTTCGATGAATGTGCACGTCATGATTTTGATGAATTACGAGCGCCTTCTTCTGAAAAGCGCCGTGTCTTTGCCTCTTTATTTAAAATATCGAAGAATAATGCACACCTATAGGTGTGAAAGGAAAACTTGTAACATATATATATATATATGTATGTAATATGTACTTTTAGCGCGGAAAAGTAGAAATGTACAGTACCGGTGAAATTTTAAGACAGGAATACGGAGACTTTTTGGGTCCCTACTACGACCCAACAAAAGTCGTTTTCTACACAAGCTATGCGGACAGGGCTCATATGAGCGCTCAACTTTTGGGGGCGGGGCTCTTTCCGCCAGAAGATAACCAAATTTGGAATAAAGATCTCCTGTGGCAACCGATACCGGTCCACGAATTGCCGAGGGAACTGGACAATGTGAGTTTTAATGGGTTCTCAATTTTCAAATTCATTACTTACTTGTTTGTCACTGTTTTGCAGAAAATTGCATTGAAGAAACCTTGTCCCAAATATAACCGACTGCTTAAGGACACGTATGTGTCTCCAAAAATTCAGGAAATAAACCGCAATAACAAAAATCTTTATGAATATTTGACAAAACATACGGGGCACTCGATAAACGACATTGTTTCCTTGGAATTTCTCTTCAACACTTTAGAAATTGAAGACATCAACAAGTTGAGGTTGCCCAATTGGACCGAGAGTGTTTATCCTAATAAAATGAAAGATTTGGCGGCACAAAGTTTGGCTGCGTTTACTTATTCGGCACCTATGAAGCGGTTGCACGCGGGTGTTTTAATGAAAGAAATATTAATGAATATGATTGACAAAAAATATAATAAAACCAAGAAGAACTTGGTATTATATTCCGGCCACGACGTTACAATAGTGAGTTTAATGAGAACTTTTGGATTTGAAGAGCTTTCAAAGCCAAGATTCGGTGCGGCTTTTATTATTGAATTACATCTAGAAAAGGATGAATACTATGTAAAGGTAACGCAAAAAAACGACCCCATCCACAAATCATTAATTTAATGCAATAATATGCAAATTAACTTTTGCAAAAACAAATTGCTACTTGACACTGATCGTCAAAATTATTTGATAATCCAATATTTTCTTCTCCGTACATGACCTCACTCTGCCTTAATCCACCACGGGGAAAAACTTTCTCGCAGAAAAGGTATGGTGATCGTGCGAAAAAAATGTTTTGAGATTTTGATGAATCTCCACGTTTTGAGTGCCCCTGAGTCGATTTGGTCCTTTTTTCCTTTTTTGTCTGTCTGTATGTGTGTGTGTTAACACGATAACTCAAAAACGACTTCAGCTAGATCGATGAAATTCGGTATGTAGTCACTTTAGCTAAAACGTAAACTCGTATCAACTTTTGGATTCATTCGGATAATTTCATTGATCTAGCTCAAGGCGTTTTTGAGCTATCGTGTTTACGTACACACGCATCCCCACAGCAAAAATGGGCAAAATGGATTCAGGGGCTCCCAAAACGTCGAGATTCATCAAAATCCCAACTTCGATTTTTTGCATGAATACAATACTTTCTCTTGATAAGCTAAGATACTGCATGTACGAGAAAGTAAAAATGCATGCGCTTCTAACCTGTTCGAAGAGCAGGTACGTCTGCCAGTGTTCCGTATTGTTTGATCCAACACTTTTAATTTTTCCATTTTCTCGTTACTAAGATATGCATCAAATTAGAATTACTTGCATTATTATTTCTCCTTGTTGTTTAATTACTTTATATTAGGCCTGTTCGATGAGTTTGCCCTGCACTGCTTGAAGCAACAAACAACCAATCAAATTTTGCATTTCAGAGTGCACCTCAAACGTTAGTGGTCGTTTACTGCTCCGAGCGACACCAGACAAACGCATCGAACAGACCCATCGTCACATAATATCACAGATAATACATAGTACATTCTTTCAGTTCATGTACAGACAAGAAGCGACATCTAAAAAGACAGAAGTTTTCCAAAATAATTGTGGTACTCCGTGTAAATTAAACACGTTAACAAAGGCTGTTGAGGAATTAACACCTGGCAATTGGGAGGAGGAATGTTTAAATATGATATGATGTTTGTTGTTTTAGTAAGTTTATTCAATGAGTATTATGTAGATTATAAATGAACAATTGTGTTAAATAAACAACTAATACAAATATATTTTAAAATGTGAGATGTGGTTTAATTATATGATAGTACAACCTGCAGCATTTACTATTACGAATAGGCAAAATTAAGCACCAACAAATAAAAAAATTTCAGTTCCGTTGTCTGATTTATTCTATGTAAGACACTGGTATATTATTCGTTCCTTATATATACACACTTTCGTATCAAAAGGCCTTTTATCACTCATGTAGAAGAACAGGGTTAGCAAAACAGTCTTGTGTCATAAAGTTGGTGAACTCAAATTTTGTAAGAATTAAACTCGCTTTATATCTCAATATTTCATTTGACAAAATCGACATTGTACAATAGTAAATTGACAAAAATCTTTGATTTATAACTTAAAAATCATTAACTGTTTATTATGATGAAGTATATAAATGAATAGCCATAATTTGAACTTTAAAAAGTAAAAATTATACACATAATCGCAAACTCTCGTAATATTTTTGTAAAAATATAAATATGTCTGTACAGAATCATAAAGGGTTTCGTGGGTTCAGAAAATTTTAATAACTTAAAATGAATCTTTTACCAACCCTGGACAGCCTTCTACGCAAATATATTGATATGTAGATATTGTCAATTTATTTATAAGTAAAGCTATCAAGACTCTTTGTGGCCATTTTAGCAGTGGCTACTAAAACATCCACAAAATAACATTATACTCTTATAATACATATCTTACATAATGTACATATATAAATTTGAAGCGTGTCCCCATTGGGAAATGAAAATATAAAAAGAATTTTTAAAAAATTATCACAAGATAAAAACACACTTTAAAATAGCACCTATGTAGCCAATGGCACAAATACACATTTTTCACAGCCAAATACTTGAAAAATATCTCAAATACTGTTAATACATTTTACAAATCTTAACTCTAAAAATTTAAGAATATATTATCTCTTTATAATGGCTAATATAGGTGCTACATGTGAAAAACTACTAAATACAAAATATATGTACACTATACATTAAAAAATAATAAATACCTATACATATGTTAAACTTGTAACTTTTTCAATATTTAAAAATAAACTGCAATGATATCAAGACGCTCAACCTAGCCCAAAATCAATTCAGGAACTTCCTGCACCTCCTTGCTCCACAGGTACATGGAATTTTGTCCTCTTCAAATGGGAACTTGTAATCGTAAGTTAATTCCTCTTGACAGTAGATTCTTCGCAAAGCAAATATTATTATGTGTTTGTGGCCATGGATTTCTACCACTTTTGAATAACAATTAGGCTGAAAAATAAAAAACATAAGATGTAGCCGACAAGTTAATTACCTATATTGACTTATTTATGTCTTGGACAAAATCGTCAACTGAAACACTATAGGTAAACCATTTTTTATTCTCCATGGCTGTTTATCGTAGTGTATATTAGACATATTTCGAAATCTCAAATGTATAATATCAAAGCATTTTGGAAAGCTGTTCGTTTAAAATTTCATAATTTTGCAACATATCTCATGTAATCCCGTACATCTTTCCACTCCCTATCGGTGGATCCATTTAAAACCAATTCTATCCGAATTTTTATAAATTGAACGAATGTACATACTTACATCACAAGAATGGTTAATAAATCTAGCTGCATTTCCTTTCATGGTGGCATCAATTACCAAATTGTCGTCTATACGGAACATATAACAACCGATACCTTTTGAGTTGTAATACTTTTCACGTTTGTCGGTGAGGATGGAACGTATAACCTAGAAATACATTTTTTTAAATAAAATATCGAAAATAACAACCACATAACATTATTTTCATACCTCTCCGGAATATTCAATGACCATTTCCCCCGATTCAAAATTCCTCAAGGCAAACAAACCTCGTCCGTGGATGCCAGATCTGTACACACCTACAGACGCCTTAGAGGTAGTTTTTAACTGTCTAAATCTCATAGCCATAGGCAAATTTGTCATAGAACCTCTCCTGAAACCATTTAAGTACTTAACTGTAGTGACATTCTATATTTTTCTATATGTATTATGTTATTATGTACAAGGAAATGGAAAATAATTAAGATTCAAATAAATCAATACGACACCTTTTTTTATGACTCAAAAAAAATACAAATTAATTATGATTATAAACTTTTAAAATGTTTTTAAATTAAAATATCGCAGATAAAAAATGTTAAATTTTATTTTCATATTATCCAAAAAATCAACGTAAGGTACAAATTTCTAAAGAATTTTCAAAATTATTATTTGTTTTAGTTAAACTTTTCTATAATTGATTTTAAATTTGGAGCAATTCATAACAATTAAAAATTATGTATTCCTCTCAGACCATAATAATAAATATATTGAGCAATAATTTTGAAATAAAAATTTTATATATGCCTCAAAGAATAAGTAAACAATGCATAAATTCCAAAAGTTACAAATTATCCCTAAAGTAGGTAGTTTTTAATGATGGAGTTTAAAGATGTTAATGTGTAATGAATATTTACACATTAAATTCTACTTAGAAATTAACATGAATGTTTCGGATAAATAGCCCAGTTTTCCCTGATCTGAATTTCACAAAGACGATCACATTTTACAAAATGAAACAAGCGATACACTAAAACCGTATTGCTCAAATAAGCTTACAACAAAAATACCCACACTATTTCTAGATTATTTAAAAAATCCCCTGACTTCCACATCATTCTAGAATTCTCAAAGACTTTCTTCCCCAGAAAGTGGCCATCTTGGGTTAGAGTAAAAATGATATGAGCAAACTACATTTTGAAGTATAAATTTAGAAAAAGATTATGATTAAACTGAATTTATATAATAAAATTATTACACCTGGCCAGGACCTTTTCCTTAATGTAAATATTTAATTTGTAAATCGCAGGATGTTCACTTAATTATAAACATTAATCTTGTCACCTAACGAAGAGTCAAATTTTGTACCGGAAATGTCGGAAATAAAATTCTTATTATTTGCAACTTTTGAAAACATTTTGTTTTATTTTCTTCACAACTTCTTAATGCACAAGATACATTAAAATGTATCATCATGTACGAACAAACGAAAGCAACAAGATGTATAAATACATATGCGAGAAAGTAAAATATGTACATACTTGTGTAAATACAACACAGACACGGTACATCAGTTAAAAAAATCAACACAAATTAAAGTAAATCTTAAGCGGTCTTACCTTGGCATTAGCTCAGAGTCAACAATAGCATTCTCCAAATTGCGATGCTTTGAGGCCAACCAACCAAACATATCGACGTGCTCATCGCGTTTGTTACGTCTGACGACACATCTGATGGCTCCTCCATTATGATCTACATAGTCTAAATCGTTGTCCGCTTGTGAAATCGGAATATGAAACGTAGGTTTATATTTAGTGCATTTACTCGCCCCTGGGAGCTGCTCAATCAAGTACTTCAAACCATTAGTTTTTAGTCCAAGTAATTGCAGGTTATTGATGATATCCAGTAAGTTTGACGGAAGAGGAGTCATGTTGTGGCTTAATCGAGCATTTTGAACGGCTTCTATCACCTTACCCCAAAGTTCACCTAAAGAAGTGGAAGAATACCGGAAGCCATCTTGAGTTTCAACTGTATACAATATTGCAGAATTGTTAGTTCCGTTGACCTTCTCTTTACTGTTTTTTAGATCGAAAGTTGACAGCACCTTGGCAACTCCATTTTTATGCTGGTTTAATTTCGCTTTCAAGTCTTCCTCTTGATCGCACAGTGCCTTGTTTTTCTGTTCCCATTCCCCAATTTTGAGTAAACCATTACCTTTCTTAAGCTCCAATTTCTTATCCTCAACGAGATTTGGTTTTATATCTTTTACAGACTCCGAGGATACGGGCTCCACTTTAACATTACCACTAATTTTGTAAACACCTTCCAAATTTTGCTTTTGGAAAACTAGCTTCAAATTTTGTGATTCCCGTTTCAAGTTGGGGATTGTTTTGTTGTCGAATTCTACAAATTTTGTTACTTTAGATGGCGAAATAACTTTGGAGATTTGCTTAGTAGAGTCAAAAGATGTTTGAACGTTATCTATTTCTTGTTTGATTTCTTCAAAAACAGCCTTTGTTGGTTGAAATAATGGTTTTATTGATTCATCAAGTGTTTGTTTTAGGGCTCCGATCAAATTTCTATTTGCTTCAATTCCCGTTTTTAGAATTTGAAATTTGGATTTCATAGATTCCAAAACAGTTTTGTCATGTTCAAATCCAGGCTTAACTCTTCTACATTCAGGTTGAACAGGTTCAAATGTGGATTTAACAGATTGAAATGCAGATTTAACTGGTGAAAATTCAGATTTGATACTTTCGAATTCAGGTTTAACGTTTTCATAGACTGTTATAGGTTCAGACTCATACTTTAAGGTGTGAAATTCATCTTTTAAACTTTGAAGTCCTGTGGGTTTGAAAGGTTCAAATCCCGCCTTTAACGTGCCAATCTTGTTTTTATTAATTTGTTTGTTCGAGTTGAATCCAGCTTTGCTCTGCTCCAATACAGGTTTAAGCGATTCAAATGCCGGTTTGATGGTTTCAAGTGCCGAATTAACATTGCATATGATGGGATTAGTTTGTTCAAATGCAGATTCATAAGGCGAAGTGTTCGGTTCATATGGAGATTTCAAAGAGTCGTATTGAGATTTTACGGATTCGAATGGCGATTTTATAGGTTCGTAGAGAGATTTGGACTCAAACGTAAGTTTGGTAGATTCAAATGCGGGCATAGATGATTCCAAAGCGGATTCGTATGTTTTCTTAGTGGTTTCTGATTGAGGTTTCATCGCTTCAGATGTAACGTCTTTGATCTGTTCTAAATTAGATTTTATAGGTTCCAAACGTAATTTGATGGGTTCAACCTCAAGTTTAATAGGTTCATTAGGAGATTTAATCTGAACAACGTCCAATATTTGAATTTTTTGCGCTTTCTCAGCGGCAATCACAAATTTGTTTATATCGTCTACACTAATACTCTTTTCCACTTCCGCTTGCTTGTTTGTGACGGTTTGCTTTTTATTTTCTTTAATATAATTGGTCTGCATAGGTAGTACTCGGTTCATGGGGCGGACTTGTGTTGTCGTTTGTTGCTTAGGAATGGGCGTGACAATATTCGTGGGTATTCCTTGTTCCGATACAAACGGGGCGACCGGTAAAGTGATGCTGTTGGTAGCGTGAGTTTTAGCAGGGGGAGCTTTGATAGCGACATGATTTACAGTCCCGACTTCGGGAACCGAAGATGTTTCCAAATTCCACTTCCAAATATTCGGTTTGTTTTGGACAGGCGTGGGACACGGAGGAGGTATTATGGATGCCGCCGAGAGATTCTGCGGAACTTGCTGCACCGATTGGATCGACGGGGTGTTCAAGATTTGTCCGGGACAGTTGTTCACCAGTACAAAACTGCCCTGAGCGACGTCTAAAACCGGTTCGAGTTTGCTCGTTTGAAATACTTGGGTGGTCGCCGAATAGCTGCTGTTTGTCGTGAGGACACCTGGAACTGTTGTCGGCAAAAATTGTTGTGATTGCATGACGGTGTTTTGGACGATCGTTTCGAAGCCGTAATATACCGGTTGGACAGGTTGTGCTGCCGTCCAAATCATCGATCCGTTACCATCGACTATTAATTGATCACCTACCATTCGTGGCTGTTGAATGATCATAGTCGGCTGTACGCCGGCGGGCATGATACTGAGGAAATTGTTATCCGGTTGAATTTGAACGAGTTGCGGTTGATTTATTTGAGGCGCAATGGTCGTAATGTATTGCACGTTTTGTCCACTTTGTTGTTGAAATTGGTCCATAAAGGAAGAAACCATATTTGTTGCTGGCAAATGTTGGAATATCAAGGAAGGCGTCGGCTGGTTGGCGTTGGTTTGGGGCAAAACGATTGTAGTTCCGTTTCCGTTTAGTAACTTTCCCGTAGAAGATGTCGGTCTCTTGGCCGCTAGGTTTCTGGCGGGCCGAGTACGCGGTCTAATTGACTTTTGACCGATAATTGTCGGTTTGACGCTCAACGGCTTTATCCATTGATTTTGAGGAACAACGGCTTGGGCGACTACCGAATTGCAAAGGTCTGGAGGAGCTAACACTTTTGCGTTGATTGTGATTTGATTCTGCGGGGCAATGTTTAAAATAGGCGTCATTTCGTGCGAGAACCCCGGCAGTTGTTGGATTGTGACTTGCGGTTGAATTTCTACAGGTTGGTTGATTGTGATCGGTCCGGCGGGATTAATAGTAATTTGTTGGTTTAGTGCCGGGTTGATGGTCATGGATTGAGTGTTGTCTACAGAAATCAGATTCGATATGGAATTTGTTTGATTTATGCATATTGGAGTTTGGTTTACGCAAAAAGGAGGTCGAGATTGATTAAGAGGTACTGCGGTAGCGCTCGTCGCAGATGTACAATCATCGATAGAACCGTTAGTCTGATTTATTGTTATAGAACTCGGTGAACTGATTGCAATAGGGTTCATCTGATTAACGGTAATGTTCGGCCGTTGTTCCGCAATAATTGGAGCGACAGGTTTTTGATTGATGACTTGTTGTTGATAGGACGGGTAATAAACGGTAGGATTTTCGGGAGCCGAAGACACCAGTTCGCTGGTAGATTCCGACGTGACAAACGTTTGAGTATTCAAAATAGTGGAATGGACTTGATTTTGTGTGGAATGGAACGTGCTGTACGACTCGTACGATGTAATCACTTGCGGTTCGTTTTCATTCATTTTAACGATCATCGAGCCGTTTTCCCCTGAACTTTGTTCGCTGGTCTCGATCGTAGAGTTGTTTAAGCTTGAAATGCTTTGTTCTTCAGAGTCACTTTCGCTCGTGAACAACGCGTCGCATGTCCCCAAGTGTCTCTTATAACTTGCGGCAGTTCTGTAAGTGCACTGGCATTTTTCACAAGTTACGGGTTCTTCGGATATTTGTGAGGATGACCATACATCTTCGACTTCGTGAGTTGGAGACCCGCACTCGCTTCCGCTCGAGTCCACCCCGCCGTCCACTTGCAAAATCTGAAGAAAAATGTTATTGTCCCTCGGTGCTATCTTCCTCTTCTTCATCGCCGGACTTATCGAATTATCCATTTTGCAGCTAAAAGTTAAGCTACATGACCTCTGCTGGCTTCTGGCTTTTGACAACTCGCTAATCTGGGAAAACACTTCCGATTTACTTCGCTTCAGTTCACGTCCTCCTCCTTTATTCTGTTCGCAATCGCCGTCATCTTCATCTGCCTTCTTAATATTATCATTGTTAATAATGTTATCGCTTATTTCTGAATTCTTAAAGTCCATGTTCAAGAGCTCCTCGTAACTCATCAACATGTCTTGGACAGATATCCCGTCTAACAAGTCGTGCGGCAACACTTCAAATATGTCATCGTTCATCAATTCCGGGGGTAAAATATCTGAAGTACTTTGCGGTTCATAATCTTCTTCGTCCTCGAAATCGATTCTATCAAATTCTTTCAGCCACATACTCAATTCCTTCATTTTTTTCTCCACTGCTGGTCTAGGTAATGCATGATCGATGGTGAAGTTCCTGTCTATCGTAGCGTTCGAACAATTCGTATTCAAGACGGAAGTTGTTATTATATACGGAATCAATTTCCACGGTTCTGTGGTGGACCAAAACAATCTAGAACAAATAAAACCCGACGGAAGAATCGACTCGGGTGAATCGGATAAAATCGGAACGATGTTTCCTAAACTAGTGACCGATAAAGATCCAACCATAAAATGTATTCTCTCGGGTTCTATATATTTTTTCTTCTTTTTATCAAGCTCGATGTAAACAGACCGGTTTATGTGGAATTCGGAACTGCTCGTTAAAATATTCGATTTATTTTCTACTTCATGAGAGTTGCAATAAACGTTCTTGTCATGTAAAAAATAGCACCTAGCTTGTTGAGCACATCTGAAGTGATACGTCTCATAACAGCCTTTTAAGCAGCAGCCGACGCTGGCACCTTTCTGTTTGCACATTGCGCAGCGCATCGACCTTCCACGTGATATAGCGCACTGTACGTTTTGCAAAGAACCATCGATCTCCTCGTACACTTCTGAAGACCACAAAGCGCAGTTCGCGTGGATCCATTCGTTGTGGCCGCAGTACAGAAGGCGAGCTTCTTGGTGCGACAATCCGTCACCGACTCTCTTACACAAACCACAAACTCTCGTGTCTCGTGTCTTCTCCGCGTATTTATGGTCCACCTCTAAGGCGACAGTTTCTTCTTTAATCGTTTCTTCAATTTCCGTTCGAGAATCACAATTAACCGATTCTTCTGAAATCTTCTCTTCTAGAATGTTGTCGGATGGATCGAACCAAGGAAATACTTTCTTTAAAATTGTACGATAAATAGATAATAACTCGTCATTTTCGGAGTTTTTTAAAGATTGTTCCATACCCTGATTAAATTCCTTCAAAGACATGTATTCCACAGAATTTAGTTTCTTTTTGATTTCCACCATGGTCGGTGACATCGGGTGTTTAGATTGGAGGTCTTCAACCGACGACTCTTTAAAAGGGGAATCTCTGATCGGAACCGACTCCCTCGTCTCCCTTGGATTCTTGCAAGAATCTGAACTCTCTTCGTCGGCATGAAATTGTAATTTCCTCGCTGATCCTAAAGTTTTACTCTCCGCTAACGCTTTCACTGGGCTCCATTTAATCAAATTTCTGGCCGTTTGATTTTTGCTAAGCATTCTCATAACATTATTAAAGCAAGATTTTAATTCGGTTTGAATGGCTTGACGCCATACTGGCGTAGACTTACTACAGCACGTATGGCACTTGTACTCTATAGATTCAGGAAGTAAGCTAAGAATTTGATACTGCTCGTCAGACAGTCCTTCACAACGAGCATGGATCCATTTGTTGCATTTGTTACATTCCATCATCTAGAAATTTGGAGAATATTCATATTTGTTATTGGTTCATTACAATACGCATTCTATTATTGAATATTGAAAATACAGTAAAACCTCGTTACAAGAGACCCGGTTAAAAGAGATTCCCGGTTAAAGTAGACAATAAATACTCTGTGTCCCGAAGACACATTTACCCGTTCGTTAAAAGACAACATGGAAAAATTCTTGACCGTGACTGTGTGCAAATGCAATGAAAGGAAACATTCCCGCACACGAGAAAAAATGCATCTGTATCTTTTATTATCAATGAAGGACTGTTATTGTTAAGATGTTGTACTCTGCACGCTGTGGTTCTCTGCTTCTCTGCTTCTTTCTTTACGTCAGTTTCGGATGAATTAGAGACTTTGATTACGGGTTGAAATTTTAACTCTGATGACTGCGAAGAGGAAAGTTCTGTCAATTGTGCTGAAAGCTAATCTTATTAGGGAAGTCGAAAAACACTCCGGTGTTTTTTTAAGGGTTATCGCTGAAAAACTAACTATCAAAATCAACAAATTGAAAAACTAAATGTGCAGACTTCGATATTAGGGAAAAATATCGCAGAGGAAGGAGGAAATTTGAAATGCTTCTGTCAAAGTAGGGAAACATTTGAAAAATATGCCCTTTTAATTAGCGAATTGTCAAAAAAATAAGCATTTCCCACTTATAAGAGTACCCGTTTATAAGAGACAAAAGTCCATTGCCTCAGGTGTCTCATATAACGAGATTTCACTGTTTAGTGTTTTAAATGTAACTCTAGGTACTCTTATATCGGAATAACGATATGTACTATTCAATTTGTCCTTATAACGGTCAGCAAAGTAAGCAAGTATGTCCCTACTGAGGATCTATTATCACCTTGAAAAAGTTCCAACCTTATACTGGATGAAAAAATTGAAGTGAACAAAAATGACCTTCATGGTGAAATTAAGGGTTTGCAGTGTTTCAATTATTGGGAGTTTTCCTTTCCACATTTAAGCATTTTCAAGCCTAGAAATTATATTAAAAAACGGCAAAGAATAATTATAGCACTAGCAACAAATCACCCAAGTAACACATTGGAGTAACTATAGGTTTGTTTTATCAAGCAAAATGGGAACATGTTGCTAACTAGTTCAAAATTATCCAAAGCGCATGCGTCAGAAAAGGACCAAGTTGGTAACAGATGCGTGATAGA
>JAWQRP010003877.1:0-12664 GCA_033557875.1 Quadriops clusia
GGACTCAGTAATATATACAAATCAATTTTTAAATAAAATTAACAAACACATATACATGCACACACACACACACCTACACACACACGCAACACACACATAAACACACTTTGATTAAATTTTTCGTTGTTGTCATATCATTTGTTATATTTCCTCTGATGAAGTGGTCAAACCGCGAAACGCGTAAGGAAAAGTGCATTTAATTTTATATAATAAGGACTATAAACCCAAGATTATAAAAATATGTATATATATTTATATGTATGTATATTTATATGTATGTATATTTATATGAATGTATATTTATATGAATGTATATTTATATGTATGTATATTTATATGAATGTATATTTATGTACAAATTTATATGTATAGATTATATACAAATTTGTATACATTAACAAACCAATTTAACGGTGCTTAATCCATTCCCATTCGCAATAATTAAATCAGGTCGTCGTGGCTTGTTGATAGTAATCAAGGGTACACACGCAAATCTTGCGTGAGAATTCCAAGAGGCGGATAAGTGAACCCCTGGTGGCACACCGAGGATAGGGAGCGTTATAAATATTCATTCCAGAGGTAAATTAAGGGAGATTTAGAGAGTGCAGATCTGCTGAGCTAACCGCTAAGGGTTGGTTATATTTACTTCAAGCCCAAAATTGTATTTTTAACTACTGCTACTCAGCAGTTTAACTGCTTCCTACTATATAGGGAAAAAATATTCTGAAAATCTAAACTTTTGGAATTAATATTCAAATAGAAAAAGTTTGGGAATTCCTGATTAAGAAATAAATTTTGTTGACTGGACTAATAGGTTTCGTCAATATGTCATTTTCAGGGTCGATAACATTTTGATACTTTATTTGAAACAGACTCCATATTAATGTGTGTGTGTGTGTGAGAGAGAGTGTATGTTTGTGTTTGTGTATGTTTGTGTTTGTGTATGTTTGTGTATGTGTGTGTGTGTGTGTGTATGTGTGTGAACGTGTACATATGTATGTATGTCTACATGAAGCTGAGTGTCCTACATTTTCCGATCCAATAATTATTTATCGGCATCGCTTACTCAGCCGATTTGGATAGATCTTTCAAAAGCTCGAATCAGGGCGAGTAAAGCCGCGTTGTCCGGGAATGTGGGCCAAATGCAGATATGGCTTGCCATCAGAAAGCAGCGAAGCGCTTCAGGGCTGAAAGCAAGTTGTTTGTTAATAAATTTCAGTGCCGCTATCTAGGTCGGAATACTCCAACTAATAATAGGCACTTGTGAGTGCACAGCTCGGAAATCCTGTTGAAACAGGATCGCCGGACTCGATAGATAAATACCAGATTCTGGTTTAGTTTTCTTTGGCCACCTGCAGCGCCACCTGCATCGTTACCACCACCACATCCCCTCCACAATTTCCTTCACAATTCTCATCACCAGTCCACTACCCCTTCCATCAATCCACAACTATTAGTTTACATTTCCCTCCACCAGTCTACATCCCCTTCCTCCAGTCTACATCCCCCTCCACCAGTCTACATCCCCCTCCACCAGTCTACATCTCCCTCCTCCAGTCTACATCCTCCTCCACCAGTCTACATTCCCCTCCTCCAGTCTACATCCCCCTCCACCAGTCTACATCCCCCTCCTCCAGTCTACATCCCCCTCCACCAGTCTACATCTCCCTCCTCCAGTCTACATCCTCCTCCACCAGTCTACATCCCCCTCCTCCAGTCTACATCCCCCTCCACCAGTCTACATCCCCCTCCTCCAGTCTACATCCTCCTCCACCAGTCTACATCCCCCTCCTCCAGTCTACATCCCCCTCCACCAGTCTACATCTCCTCCATCAGTCTACAACCCCCTCCACAAGTCTATAACTCGCCTACTACGACCACAATGCGCAAACATGACGTTAACACTACATTAACCCCACCACTATATTAACCCCACCACCACCACAATCCCATCCCAGGGAATATCAGACATCAACAAAGGGTTAATAATCTCGATAACGGATTCCATTAAAACGCAATAGGTTTTTTTAACACCGTATTGACTTAGCCGTGCATATTTTGCACATTGGATTTGATTATGGAAAACAATGTCGCTGCACTTTTTTACATCAAAGTTGCCGTTCGGCCGCGCGGGAAAAAAGTGAATTACTCACGGTCGGCTTGTTTGTGCAATATTTAATCAATTGCAAATGTAAATAAATTGAGGAGGAGCGGGCGTGTGCGAAAATGCAGGGCGATAACACTTGTACAAACTTTATGAATAATTATATTCAACGTTTATACGTGTGCGTGGGGGCTCTAGCCGTTATTCCGAAACTTTCCTGTTTCATTTTAATGCGGGCTTAAGGCTGTTTGATTCCTGTTGGGCCCTCGGGAGGTTTGAATTTTCTGTAGTTTTATATATTAAAAGTTTGAGGCTATAAAAGCGTATTAAGCTAAGGAATGTATAAATACCTAATTAATTAAAATATACATATTACATTAAAATCAATAAGCAGTGAAAATAAGTAAATAAAAAAGATGAATTCATTATTTTTTTAATTTAATTTCCAAATGTTTGCATTCTCTTCCGTTGGTTTGAATGAACATAAAATCATATTTACCTGTACCTAATTGAAATGCGAGTACATGAACTTTCATATTTAAATATTATCATGATGAATATTTTCAAACAGTTCGTGAATCTATTATAACAAGTAACAAAATATCAAAATAAGTACCTACAAAAATACTTTTAAAGTAAAATTAGTAACTCACCTGAGTTTGGGTAATTCGCAGTAAACCCATCCGGAAACATCCTCGATCCGAACCTCCCTATGAGTAGAAGTAAGGTCCAGCTTATTCCCTGCGACCACAATAGGGATTTCCTGGAAGTCTGCCCTTTGCTCCTTAACTTCCTCGAAGCATTGCTTAATGCAGTCGAAAGAGGGCGCTGAGGTAACCGCATAAACCAGAAGAAACGCATGAGCTGTCGCTATGCAAAGTCTCCTCATGGCAGGAAACTGCATGTCCCCAGCTGTGTCAAGGATATCAACCTTCAAGGTCATGTGCCCAAGGTCGTACTCCCTGTTGTAAAGGTCCTCGATGGTACTCCTATATTTGTCGGTGTAAGTGTTAGACAGGAACCGCTTGATTATGCAGCTCTTCCCCACGCCAGCGCCGCCTAGGATCACCAATCGAATCCTCTCGTAGTCTGACATTGTAGTTCCGTTGTTATTCATCTAAGGACGAGTCAAGAAACTCCGGAAAAGTTCCCAAAAGGACGCTTTAAGGCGCTATTCGAGCGCTATTTGAGCGATATTTGAACGACATGTGTCCCGAACGACTTCGCGAGCGAACTGTTAGAACTGGAAGAGGCCCACTCACCCTCTAGCCTCCTTTTATCGCGTTTAACATCCCCGCGAAACCGATCACCTCATGCTTTCAAACCGCCAATTTGTCACCCCTTAGGAAGAGCGCCGCCTGTGAAACTCATTTAGCTCCGATGGCCACATACCCCAGGGGAAACCGCCCCTATAAATATGATATAAAGGCAAAAGGACGAATTATTATCCTCGAACAGGATTCACTTTTTTCATGCCGCGTTGAACGCTTGATTATAAGACGGCGCACGGTTGGTTTTCTAAGGTCCTGATTGCGTCCTGAAACGCTTGATTCCAGCCGGCGAAGGCCCGATTGTGCTCTGGAGCTTTTATTCTTTGAATACTTCTTTATTTTCAATTCCTATTTAAATTTAATGGATGTGATGGGTCTTACGGTGCTTAAATTTTTTTTTGCGTAAAAACCTCCTTCGTTAAACCTGCTTAGAACCTTCTGCTTAAGAACCTCTTGTTCCAAAATTGTTGTTTCTAAAATTTTTGTTTCCAAGGTTTTTGTTTCCAAGGTTTTTGTTTCCAAGGTTTTTGTTTCCACGGTTTTTGTTTTCAAGGTTTTTGTTTCCAAGGTTTTTGTTTCCAAGGTTTTTGTTTCCAAGATTTTTGTTTTAAAGTTTTTTGTTTCCAAGGTTTTTGTTTCCAAGGTTTTTGTTTCCAAGGTTTTTGTTTCCAAGGTTTTTGTTCCCAAGGTTTTTGTTTCCAAGCTTTTTGTTTCCAAGGTTTTTGTTTCAAAACCTTTTGTTTCCAAGGTTTCTGTTTAAAAACCTTCTGCTTGATAAACTTCTACCCCACTTTGGTATCTTGTACTTTGTGCTTGTTTTCTTTGACGGTTTCTTTTCTGTTTATATCCTTCTTGATTATTATTATTCAGCTTCTTAGTACTCAACTTCTTAGTCCTCAACTTCTTAGTTCACAGCTTCTTAGTCCTCAGCTTCTTAGTCCTCAGTTTCTTAATCCTCAGCTTCTTAGTGTTCTACTTCCTAGACCTCTCCTTCTTAGTCGTCTGCTTCTTAGTCGTCTCTTTCTATGTCGTCTCCTTCTTAAATCGAACAACCTTCTTAATATCCCAACACGAAATCTCCTCCAGCACCAAATCCTTCTTCTCAGGGCCCCGTTTTATGCCAGCGCCGTCATCTGTTCCTGAGTTTTTTTTTTATTATTAAGTTCCTCGACTGGAATCTTAAGTGGCCTGCTCCATGCGAATTATTCGGCGAGGGCTGCAAGAAAGAAAGCTCTCGTTAGAGGATGTTATTAAAGTTAGTTTTCAAATTAGGACAACACGTCTGTGACGAACGCTTTTGCGGGCTTTAGCGGCTCTAATCCCTTTGTGGCGGATCCTGCGTTCTATGTAATTATAATGTGTAAAGTCCCGCAAAAGAGAGTCTCACAAAGGAGTTTTACTTTGGGGATGTTTCCTCGTGCGTCTGGGCGAGCTTTATGGGGGCCTCGGGACACGCCTAAGGCTTCGAGTGCGGAAAGTTACTTTGCTAGGGCTTTTTCCTTTGCTTGGCTCGAGAAGCACACGTAAAAAAAATTTCTTTGAATTGGGAAATATTTGATGTAAGCAAATGGGGGGAAGAAATTTGGACCTTATACGAACTTTGTTGTTAGTATTACCCTGTATTACTATTTTTATTATAAGGAAAAGAACGCAACATATACCGAAAATGGCAAAAACATTTTTTTATACATATCAATGGTGGACATAGAATACATACTGTAACGAAGCGTTTTTCATTTTTAATTAATTAGGTACCCGTTTTGTTTGGCTTCGTTACTTAAATTTCATTTTCGGCACGTGTTTTACTTTTTTCCGATTCTATATATAGATTCTATTTTTTATTAGCGCTTGACTTCATAGTGGGGTTTTGCCCTCTCTTCGCCAGGTGAAGTGATACATTTCCGTACACGTACCAGTAACCAGTAAACGGTACCAGTAATATTCTCATCCGGGAGAAACCTGTAAATATTACCAGAATTTTATGTCGAGTTAATTTATACGTATATAACCTCAAACTGATTACATATTACAACTAGAGTAAGTTAGGTCGTTATAAAATACATATCCTCTCAGAAATTTAAGTTTTTAATTATAAATACTAATTTTTTTCATGGGTATCGAGGTCTCGCCAATAACTAAACTTGTTCAATTCGTTTATTAATTTATTATTTTCAAAATGGAACACTTCCATTTCAAAATTAAATTTAATTTAACAACATCTGCATCTGTTTGAAGGACAACATTCTCAAAAAAAAAACAGTTTCAAGTTACAATGATTAGATTCGAAATGATTGAGTATTCATAAATGACGACAATGTAATTTGAAAACAAAAATATCTTTAATATGTATTAACTAGTTAATAGCAAATGATATTAAAATATTGAATACATGTAGTTGTAATCTTTAATTTCACTCATTTAATTTGCAGTACATATTACACGCTTCATTTCGGAAACTTCTTTTTCCGCTAAATATATGTATGTGTATAAAAATGCATGATATATATGTGCACTCTTAAACGATATGACGTCTCACCAATCACAAAGCAGTTTTAAGAAAGAACATTTTATTTAAATTTTAAAGCAGAACAACATTAAATTTAACAGATAATTTCTTCTTGACCAACGTGAGTCCAAAGAATTAAAAAAAAATAAATTAACACATAATGATTTCATACTTGTATTATCACTTCGTGTTTTTTTTATCCCTTCTTGCAAGTATTTGTTATGTAAGCAGTACGTAATAATCTTGCTCGTAGAGCCAATTAATGACAGCCTGTTGATTATTTAAACCATCTAGTACATCGTGAGAACGGTATTTTAATCCTGTTTCATTTGTTGCCCATGTCGTTGTGTGAGAGTTAAAATAGTCAGCGGACTGTCGCAAATCCTCTTTATGGGCAAATTTTTAGTCCCCTAATTTAAAATATGTGCTATATAACTGATAGTCAGAATACAACGACTTACCACAAGGAAAGCCAAAATGTTCACAATACTGCTTGACCAAGTCTTTCTGGCAAACGTAATTGTGTGCTTTGTTGCGCATAGCTGTAATTGTGGGTGGAGGGAATCATTTCTCAAACGATCACCTACACGGATAGATCGTAGCGCAAAGTCGTTCTATGCGCTCATATAGGGAATCATTGCCTAAAAAGAGTTGCGAGCGCTGGCGGACGGTTAACTCTGTCCTCCCGAATACTTTCTCTCTCTGCGCAGGCTGCATAGACGTCTCCCAGAAAGATGTGGGCGAGCAGTACTATGTATATTTTTGAAAAATGGAAAACAAACATTAAACGTTAAACAAATAGGATTAATAATTGTGTTTAGTTTCTGTTAGTGATGGCTCCGAGTGCCAATATTATTCAACTTACAAAAACTTGACTTTATTATAAAACTAAACTCAAAATCATGGTCGCATAAACATCTTGCCGAGTGCACATACATAAATACATTCTACGATATACTCGTATACATCACATAATCTTACTGTATACACAGAATAATCTTATATATCGTTTATTAATTTAATATTATTTATAGTAATGTAATTTGCAATACATATTTGAATCAGTAGTATAGATGTTCCTTTTGTACGATTCGCAAACACTGGTTCATTTTACTACGAACTTCGTTCAGCATCATGTTCACCGCATTCATTGTGTTTTTGTCCTGTTTCTAACCTCTATCGTCTTTATCGTAGAATATAAACTCGATCAACATCGGCTTGATGGCGACAACTTATTTCATCAAATCTATGTCACAGGCACTTGTTTCTTTGGCTTTTAATACACATTGTCTATTATTTTTTTCTGCTCTTTCATTGCATGACATTGCCTCCTATCATCATCATCATCATCATATCATCTTCTAAAATGAGACACATTCTGAAATTTTGTGACTTAGACTGATGCTAGGAAAAATTGCAACAAAACAAAAATTCAACCAATAATCCAACAAAACTCAATTGTAAGAAGTTTTGAACAGCCACAAGAGCAACTTCGCTTACAGAACCTGTCGATAATAAGGCCTTTGAAGTGAATTTAATTGCAGCGACGTATTACTTTGTCCCCCGTAATCGATAATCATATAGTTTCCCCAACTCAAATAACAGAGTCCTAACAAGTTTGCCATGCTGAGGCAACTCAGGTAAATTAGTTTGGGCAACCAGCAATCTGGGCTCGAACTTTCGCAACGTTCATCAACAATCCCTAGGTTTCGATTTGTTTCGCGAAATTTGTCGGCGAAGCAAATAAACCCAATGGGACCACACAAAAGGTCAGTTTGTCAAAGCCATTCTAAAGAAATACAGCCCTCATAAGCTCGCGCTTTGGGAATTTATACAGTTGCTTTCATTGCAGTTTAATGCCCTTTTTACGTTTCTTTCCTACACAATAATTCCATTTTAAAAGCTCCTTACAGCAAAGGTCATTAATCTGATTTTATGGCGAAGGAGGCGAACATTTTTAACCGAATTTATTTCGCTGTGCACCAAAGGTCATTATACTTTTATTTAGAAAGGGTTTGGGCAGTCAATGTATTTTTAGTAATATGACATTTTAGACAGATCAATATGAAGAGTTTTTCCTTTCATTTTTTTCTAATTTTTTTTTCATTCTCTTTTCTAATTTTTTTCTCATTCTTTTTTCTATTTTTTTTCTCATTCTTGTTTCTAATTTTTTTTCTCATTCTTCTTTCTAATTTTTTTCTCATTATTCTTTCTAATTTTTTTCTCATTCTTCTTTCTAATTCTTTTCTCATTCTTTTTTCTCATTTTTTCACATTCTTTTGTCTCATTTTTTCCTCGCTCTATTTTCTCTTTTGTTTTCTCGTACTTTTTTCTCCTTTGTTTTCTCGTACTTTTTTGTCGTTTGTTTTCTCATACTTTTTTCTCATTATTTTTTTCTTATTTTCTCTCTCTTGTTTTCTTTTCCAAGTGCGGGCAAAATGCCAGCAGGCGACTATAAAATAAATAAGCGATAAAAATAGAATTAAAAGAAATGCTTTCGCAGGGGTTGCTGTGCTCAAATTAATTCGATTACACACCGAGGAATTAACACTTAAGCTGCACAATAAAACCACTCTTCGTCTGGGCCTTTTTTCCCTAGTTTATTTGTTAAAACCGAAAGGTGGGGGTGCAGTAAATTGCCCTTTCCCCGTTTTATTATTAAAGTTCAGCAGACTGTTATGATAGTCTACAATAAATTTGCCTCCTCGTCTTAGAAGAGGGTGACTATTTGATTGCTAGACTGTGCTTATTGATCCTGCGGCAATGTGGTGGTTTATGAATTAATTAAATGTACGTCAAAGGTCCTCCCATTGAAATATTCTCTCTATGAAATAGTTTATTAAATTATATTACCCACTATATTAAATCTGTGGAGAGTATCAAGTTGTTTAAGGTTCCTTGTTGATAGTAACAGAAAAAACATTCGATCATTTTTAGAAAATTAGAAAAGATATTTTGTAAATTGTCTTGAATAATTCTTTTGGTACTCGCTTCAAATGCATTATTTTATTTTGTACAGATTGTTAACAGTAGATGAGAAAAACTAAATAACAATAAAAATATGACAACAAAATAAATTACGCAGATAAAAATATAACACTTTCTGAATTAAAAGCCGAATCTATTAACGGATTAGATTACGCTATGAATATAAAGCAATGCTCTGAATGCATAAAGCAACGGCTTAGGTACGTACGTGACAGATTTAATAGACGCATTAAACGCTCCATCCTCACGTTCCAATCCTCTTGATATTTAATGTGTATTTGATTATGTAGTGCAGAGCCAAGTCGTTACAAAATTTATTGCTATAACCCTGTATATGTGACATGACTTGCACCATACATCTCGAATTATTACATCCATAATTTCCTGATTAACTGACCCGTTTCGAAAGAACATTTCGGCGTAATTATTAATTTAAATGACTATATGTACCATATTTTTATTGAATGATATTGAACATTATTTGTTTGAAGTTGTGCGAATATTCAGCCTCAAAATAAACTAGCTAAACAAAAGGCATTCGTTGAAATCACCCCATTTGGTTACAAGGTCCCAATTAGCGGTCCAATAATTAAATTAAACGGAAAATTTTTAAATGAGTTGGAGAATTTTTACATGATTTGGAGAATTTGTCAATGAATTAGAGAATTTTTAAATGAATTGGAAAATTTTTAAATGAATTGGGAAATTTTCAAATTAACTGGAAAATTTTCAAATTAACTGGAAAATTTTCAAATTAACTGGAAAATTTTCAAATTAACTGGAAAATTTATGACGAATTTGAACAAACATTCATTTGAACAAACATTCATATAAACAAACATTCTCTGCGAACTGTAGGCAAATATTCGTGGGCAAAGCGCCCATACATAATATTTAATACGAGGACACCAAAAAGGGAAATAAAAGGCACAGAAACGGAAATAAAAAACATCAGATATAAAGTTTTTATTGTGGAATCTGATTAGTCGAGGCTTTGAGGGTAATTAAAAGTTCGACATCAAACGTACTTTTGCCATTTGCTACATGTTACCAAATTGAAAGCATCATTCCCCGAGTTGCTTTAAAGCCGGTGCTAATTTTGTATGCTAGTTTATTTCCTTGATTAGTGGGGTTAGTATATTCACTGATACATGATATAAAGATGAATTAAAAAGATAATTGAAAAATTAATTAAAAGCGGTATTATCGTTGAACCTAGTAGACATAAATATGTAGTACATACCTACATAAAATAAAAATAGAGTGCACAATCGTTCCAGTCTGGTGCACAGGAGATTTATAGTTTCTTTTAATATTTAATCTTTTTACGCCCAGCTTCACCCACTTGATAAAAAGTGATTTATCGCCAAGCTCGTCTTTTCTCGATTTTTTATCGGCGGCAACCTTGTCATCGATTGTTTGAATTAAGGAAAATCGAAAGCGAGCAGCAACTCTCTCCAACTTTTTCCATAAAGAGTTGAGCGGGTTTACTCAATCAAATGTTATGTGACGGAGTTAGAGCGGCTTGATGTATCGGCGCAAATTCCGAATTTGCTTTTCCTGCGAATAATACAGTTGCCAAGTAATTTCCCAAGTTTTGCGCAAGGAATTTGCGGCGATGTTTTTTAATATTAATAAGGAACGCTTCAATCTTTTTTTCTCGTGAAATTCTTCCAAATAGTTTGGGGAATCAAAATTGTTATTATAACAACATCTTACTTTCATTATAATATTTATATATAATTAAATTTTAATATATATACTTAAATTATAATATATATAATTAAATTATAATATATATACTGTAATGGTCCAGTTTTTCGGAATTATTGCAACAATTGAGCTAATAATCATTATCATTACATCAACCATTAAATATGCATGTCGACATATTTATGGACACAACCCCAGACGAAAGCCATTTAGGAATTCGTCATGCTCAATTTACTAGCGGCCAGAAGAAATTAACGGAATCCCTATCGATAGATGCAAATCCAGACGGAACCCATTTAAGAATTCGTCATGCTCAACTTACTAGCGGCCAGACGAAATTAACGTAATCACACGGCACGTGCTAGGAAGGAAGAATTTCGATGGAAAATAACCACCGCGCAGTGGATTGGATTGTGCATATTGTTAATGGTCAAGCAGCTATATAAAACAATACAGGCCTATTGAAAAGACCTTTCGTTCTGTACTTCTCGAAAGGCGAAGCTCTGTCCGTGAGTAATTTCATTTTTGTCTCAAATCATTTCTCGTATTACATAAAAGAACTTTAATCTTTCTTTATTCATTCCAACACTTAACTGACAATCAGTATTTTTCCAGAACTTACGTTCTGTTTAATTCCGACTTCGCGCAGCTAATATTTAGTTGTGCCCCAACTCCGGTATAAGATTCAAATTAATTAATTGACCACTTTATTTCACCCTCTTGGTTCCGCAAATTTTGCGTGGCTCAGAGGAGATATCCATTCTTGCTGAATTTCCGTGGTATTCACCACTGATTTCAAAGGATTGATCAAAGCGCTCTGTCTTACGTAAATGCGCTGATATAAGAGTGAGAAGGAGTCCAGATATTATTTGCTCTCCATGTTCCGTGACGTTTGGGTAGATCGGAAGATTCGTCAATCCTTGTTGAATATCCGTGGTTTTCACCACTGATCTCAAAGGTTTCATTAAGCGTTCCGTATTTGCGTAAACTCACTGATATCAGGGTTGAATAGTATCAACAAGACAGTATATAGCTTTCTTCGCTTGGCTCTAATATTTCGTCTCGACGATTTATTAAGGTCATATCGTAGATCCCAAGGTGGCACCAATCTCAAATATCCATTTCATTGTCTCAATCTTCACCCTCTGGCACACATATAGCAAGTTCAATATCCCGAAGGCAATAAATTATAGCCCAAATTTCTCTCAAGGCTGCTACAGGTGTCACAACCGTAATCCGATATGGCTATAGACCAGAACGCTCCGCTCATTAAATACGTCATAATTTTGGGCCACGCCAACACCTCTAATCTTTAAATAATAATTTCTGTATATTTATATGAATTCTGTTCCCGTAAAATATTGTAATTGTGTATCGACGTTTGTGTGGTTGTTTATACCGAATAGACGTCTTAACCCTTTATGTGTTTGATTGTTTAATTCCCCTCACCTGTAAGCAGAGTGTTTATTGTCAATATCAAATATTTAACTGTTTATCGAGCTGTACCTAACGCAAAGAATCTGTTACTACAATACCACAACGTAAGACAGTCCCAGCCCAAGTAATATATCAATATACAATAGACGATCATGCCCCAACGACGATCAATATATATTATCAAGTTATTATTGATCGTCGTTGGGGCATGATCGTCTATTGTAAATTGATATTTTACTTGGGCTGCAACTGTCTTATGTTGTGGTAATATAATAACTGGTTCTTTGCGTTAGGTACAGCTCGATAAATAGTTCATTCTTTGGTATAGACAATAAACACTCTGCTTACAGGTGAGGGGGAATTAAATAATCAAACACATAAAGGTTTAAGACGTCTATTCGGTATAAGCAACCACACAAAATTCGGTACACAATTACAAGATTTTACGGGAACAGAATTCATTTAAATATACAGAAATTATTATTTAAAATTTAGGGTCGCTGGTAGGCCAAAATTATGACGTACTTTAATGAGCGGAGTGTTCTGGTCTATAGCCATATCGGATTACGACTGTGACACTGGAGCAGCCTTGAGAGGAATTTGGGCTATAGTTTATTGCCTTCGGGCTATTGAACTGGCTATACG
>JAWQRP010003878.1:0-12663 GCA_033557875.1 Quadriops clusia
AGAGAATGTGGCGAACTGCTTTAATAATTATTTCATTGATATTGGAAAAAAATTAGCAAACAACCTAAGTAAAAGCAAAGATAATATTAATGAAATTTCTAACGTAGGCAAGTCGATGTTTATTAGGTCAATTAGTAGAAATGTATTGATTAACATAATAAGTAGATTGAAAACAAAGATATCAAATGGCAAGGACAATGTTAACTCAAGAACAGTATAATAGCTTTAAAACTAACTGTTAGTATAGTCTTCAAACTAATGTTACCACAGCTTAAAAGTAACGATATAACAGCTAGTTATTATCCTATAGTTACAAAATATCAAATTTGAGATTTAAACCTACCATTTTAAACCCACTAAACAAACTTTAATACTGAAAAACCTATGGCTATTGCTAACTTGTAAAAATAATGTTGGCACTTGCGACTTGTTTCTAATTCTCTAGTAGATTTGGCGATTGTCCAAATACGACAAATCGATTAAATGTTTTAAATAAAAACATAAACAACGACTTACCGGTGTCCTAACTGTCGCCCTCCTCTTTATAGCCAAGCTGGTTTCACTATAGCTTCGAGTCAGTGATCCTGGCCTTACTAGTTTTGTGACGTGTTGACCATCGGTTACCGAAGAATCCTGTCGGGAAACAACGGCATGTCCCGAGTCGACAACACCACAAGGAACGTTTTCCATTCTTGCTGTCGTTCTTCTCACTCTCTTGCTCTTCTGCTCGGCTAGTCGGTCTAACGGCAGATCGGTTAAGTCGAGGTTGTAGACGTGTCTTGCTAGGACCCTCGTTAACGTCTCCAAAGTTTTCTTTAAAAAAATACATTTTATTATATTTAAATACTTGGCTGGTTTTATTGTTTGATAGAATATTAATTTATTATTATTTTCGCTTTATTATCCTAGGTATGTTAGGCCGTATATTAAAAATTAAATACTTTTCTGGTTCCTTTTGTTGACTTTATTTTAACACACTTTTTTCTTAACGTTTTCCCTCATGTACATTTTAGGGTTGTTTACATTTTCTATAAATTTACAAAAATATTACCTCTGTATCACATCTTGAAAACCATTCTTATCTAGTTTTTTTTTTAATTTTTCTTTTCTTCGTTTTTCTAAGTTAACTCTCTTACGTTAATTATCGTTTTTACCTTCTTTACTTTACAATTAAAACTTATATTAACTTTTTGCATTTTTAATAAATTTTGCATTAGATTTATAAGTTTGGATTATATTTCCAATGTTTCACTAACATAACGGCTTTGAATAGTTGAAAGTTAGGTTCATTAAATATCATTTGTGACAGAGCCAATAATACAAAATTTGGTTAGGTAAATATGTCATTTGTGGCAGTGTCAAAAATCAAGATGATACTACATTTCGAGGAAGAAAAAATATATAATGAAGTGAATTTTAACAGATAACATGATTTTGAAAAATACATTAAAATCGCCATCGCACACATTTATAATAATTGAACTTTGTTTTTCAGGAAGACCAAACAAAATATGGGGGTGAAACACTGAAATAAATTTTTGTAAATAAAGGCTACAAAATGAGCCAATCTCTGGTGTTGGTAATTACCAACCAATAGCCAATTAGCTAGCCTACGATACAGAAACAGACCAAAGTTAAATGAACGAGTTAAAAAAAGAAAAAAAATTAACAATTTCTACTTACAGCCCACTCCTTAATCAATTCCTCCCAGCTCGTGAGCGACGTGAGCACATGCAAGAACCGATCCCAAAGGTCCCGGGAAATCATAACGTTCAAATTAGCCTTAATCCAAGTTACAATCAAAGTCTGGAAAATCGCCGGAGCTAGTTTTCCACCCAGTGATTGTTGCTTCTTCTTCGGCGGAGTTTCCCCGAGCACCAAAGACGTTATTTGCAGCAGGACGACGAGCAACTGCTCCCACGTGTTGCTGTCCATCCTCGTGTTCATCACCATGTATCGATAAATGTTAAGTACGCGCTTGCAGGCATCAGTCTGTTCCTCCAGTAATTGCGGGAAATGCGGATTAACCTCGAGTAAAAATACATTAGCGGCATGGGTCATAAAGACCTGGAGCATGTTTTGCAATCCGGCCCGAACCAGCAGATTCTCCTTATGTATAGCCCCTAGGTAAGAATCGTTCCTCAATCGGCCTCCCCTCATGTTGCCTTCCTGCAACATCATTTCCTCGCTTCTCGGAATGTCATCGGGTGGCTCGAGTATGTAAGGCGGAATTTCCAGAACGTTGAATTGTATTACATCTTTGTACATGGCGATGGTCTTCCTAATCGCAACGGTGTGGCCGAAATTAAGCAAGAACGCCTGCCGGTACAATTCATGTATAAAGTTCACGTTATCTCGTGTACTGCAAAAAACGTCCCGGACAATCTGAGCGGCCAACTCTTCATCGCTCGCGATTTTGTGCGCATGCATTGAAATGGTCGAGTCCAGGCTCGGATGCGCCGAATCGTTCTGTTCGTCTTCATGAGACGATAACGGATTACCGAGATTGACGATGCTCGAAATTGAAACAGGAGTCCCGTCGGAATTTTTCTTCGTAAGGTGCATGTGGTTCGTCACCCATTTTATCAGGGAAACTCTACAAGCAACAAACTCGCTGTCGGCTTCAGGTTTCCGCAACATTGGTAATTCCAAATTCGGCCTGTAGAGAGACGTTTCGTAGCAGAAAGTCGGGCACAATTTGGGTAGGTAGAACTTCTTAAATTGCTCCAAGAGAAAGCTGAAGCATCTATGGTGGTGAGACGCTTTGTCGTGCCATTCCAATCGGACCACCGTGTTGACCATGTGATCCAGAAGAGTCTCCAAAAACATTTTGCTCGGCTGGTCAGGCGGCCGTTCGCCTCCCGATGGCGGCAATATCGGAAGTAATTCCGAGCAGATTACCGGGTTTTGTACGCTGGTATCATGAAAAATGCTGCCACAAGCTTTCACCGGTAACGTGGCTTGGTTGGTGAAGCCGGGGACTAAGGCGGCGAACATATTGTGGACGTAATCCGGGGCGTTGTCGTTTAAAGCCTGGTACCACATTAGGAAGTACCGGACGGCTTGCCTGCGGAGCTTTACGGAATTCCCGGAATGGAGGAGCTTCGCCAGGATGCGGCCTAGCGAATGTAGTTGCCACCTTTTGTGCATTAGCTCCGGGAGGAGTGCCAGGACTTGTTCTAGGATCCATAGCGCACATTCTAATTCTTCCTTGTGGGCCTTGTGTACTTGAATAAATAAATTATTAATAAATTAATAGATATTAACATTTTAAAAAATTAAATAATAATAATTGAAATAATAATAATATCAATAATAATAATAGAAATAATAATAGAAGTAATAATAATAGAAATAATAATACTATCAATAATAATAATAATAGAAATACTAATAATATTAATAATGAATAAAACGTCGTTTTAATAGGTAAGGCAAAAATGCGTTATTATTGATTAATAATGGTTTTAATTTATCATGCAATTAATTTAATTTGAAAATTATAATTGTTTTGTAATTACATAGTGTAAGCCAATGCGGTTAGGACGTTCGCAAGATATAACTTTTCAGTAGAATCAAACTACATATGCGATAAGAAAATGATATTTATATAAATACAAGAGGTGAGCAAAAATTAAAATAAAAGATTTCACATTTCAATAAATATGTGATATTCAAATGTGAATCTAGACGATAAATTTGTTTAAAAAAATTGTGAACAACCTAAATTTTTTTTTCCAGATAATTAATAGCCCTCATGTAAGAACTACAAAGTTTGTGAGGAGAAACTAATCAACTTACCCAAGTGAAAAGACAGCTCTGTAAGCACCAACAGGAAACAAAGACAGCGTTAGTCGGATTATTTACAAGTTTTACATACTTATATGCGACATTAAAATGGAAAGAAATAATTTTAAAATGGGTACTAAATGGATGTATTTGAAAATATGTACAAGTTAAAAAAGAACATTTAAATAAAAATGGAATTAATAATAATTATATATTTATATTGTATGTATATAAGTAAATGGATAGTATAAATATGTAAATAAATAAATCACTAACTAAAAAAAAATTTAAATAATTATGCAAACAAATTTATTACAAAGTAATATATGGTTCTTGAACTGATCAATTTATTTATGTTGTTTTATTGGGAATAAGTCCTTGATTAATACGATTTAACTTTTATAAAATTTCCCTTTATTTGTTCATTTAAATTTATAAAGATTCAAGTACAAGCTGTTGAAGTGTACACACGTGTCCACATTCCGCTCCAATTGTACTACCTTTTATTATCGTTTTTTTTTTAAATCTGTTTATGATTTTTATTTAAAATTTAAACAATAAATTGTTAGAAAACACAAGTTTGCCACCTTGGGGGTGCATTGAATAAAATATGACGAAAAAAAGTGCCAGTGAATTATCTCCATCCATAAATGAAGTTAACAAAAGATACACTTGGGCTCACGAAGACGCACTTAAAAGAAACCGCTACTATGTTTTAAGCCAAACTGAGGACATCAACACCACAGACGCATCAACACATCTTAGAAATGTAATATAAACATGTAGTTGTAGTTTTAATTTAGTTCCGATTATGTATTTTTGAGAGAGTTGTAAGTATCACACTTTTAAACATATTTTTACACATACCACTGACTTAGCATGTATCAAGATATCTTTCTTGTTTCTAGATGTTTAGTTTTCAAATTAATATAATTACCCCTGAGGAAGCGACTGTGAGTCGCGAAATGCGTTGGGTTCTTTATAAATTTAAATGAACAAATAAAGGGAAATTTTATAAAAGTTAAATCGTATTAATCAAGGACTTATTCCCAATAAAACAACATAAATTTATTACAAAGATAAAATAAATTTCATTAAATTACGTTCAACGTAAGTACATTGATATCTAGTACTAATAATTAGTTGATAAAATGACATTATTGTGGTTGCGTTAAATTGAGTTATGAGATAAGAAGTTACATATTTATGCATAAAAAACTGATTAAATATAATAATATTAACCCTTTCAGATCTTATATCAAATCTTACTTGATTTTATTATTTTCTATTTAACGAAACTTACAAAATACGGGTTCTAAAGGAACTATTAGAAATGGTATCGAATCGGCACTATTATGCCTACTAATACATAATATATGTACACTAATTATGACAAATGAAAAAGGACTAAGAAAATTATCACTATTCAAAGGAGAAAAATGTACTTTCAGAAAGAGAAATATTATGCTAACTGGTAAGAATAAAATTTATATAAAAAGTAAAATACATAAAGTCCATATCGTAAACATCGAAAAAATATAAGGCATTAATTTATGTTACCATAAATCATGTACTATTAAAAGAAAAATGATAATATAATTATATGATAACTTGTACTATTGAAAATCTACTGTGAGCATAGTAAAAAAAAAATCGTTGGATCAGAAAGGGTTAATGTATGTATGTACAAACGAACGTATTTACATACAAATGTACATATTTAAATTGATACTAACAGTAACTCCACAACAAAAAATATTTACAGCAGCATATGCACAAAATTAAAACGAAATACACTTACCTCTCTGTCTCAAATTCGTTTCCGCCTGTATAAAACTATCGTACAATATTTGGTAAATGTGACTAAAGCTAGTCTCAAACAATCCCTTCGCTTCGGCGATGTCAGAGTTATCTAAAAACAAAAAATACGGAACTTTAGCATAATAATAAATAAAATCAACTATATTAAATAATGGGTACCGTAAATGATTTCAAACTAAAAGTCTCTTTTCTAGACGTTATTCGTACACGACTAGGAACAATGAATAACAATTTGACATAACGACAATTAGCAAACAAACATTACAATTAATTGTCTCGAGAATTATGCTTTGGAAATGAATTGGCCAAACCATGAATTGATATTCAAAAAGGCGTACCGAGTATTATTTTTAAATGCTTAAGCCTGGTGGCCAAATCCTTCTTGGTATCCTGGATCTTCGAAATGGATTTCTTAACGTCAATGTTTTTCTTGCTGAACATTTTTCCTCTAGTCGAATGGTCGTGAATCCGAAAGTGAACAATCAAGGGGGCGGGGGGAACGAGCACCGAACATCACATCTCTTTTCGGCGAACATTTTTGGTAAAAATCACTTTTCCAGCGAGTTTTACATTTTGTGTTGACGTTTCACTGACAATTTTGACACTTAACTAACCTCACATCAAGCGACACCTAGCGGTCAACGCCGCTCAATTACCATTCTACAGCAATCTACACAGCGCTATCTAGAGCCACTATCTGAATACTAATGACAGATTAGGGAAATTTGCGGCGCCAAATTCAAATCTATTCTGGTTATTGATTCAAAATTAAAGAAAAAAAAATTCAGATGCTTACATAAACGATTAAAATAAACGTAAAAACGCATAAAACAAATAACAGCATTACTTAAAGCAAACTAGAAGCGGCTAAAGCATTAAATATGAATTTATTTTTAGTAAAAAAAAAGTGTGCAAACGTCTAAATTTACGAACATTCACACCTTGTGTGAAGGATGACCTTTAAGTTCCACTTAAGTTATATGTAAATAATGGTGGTTGGAGCGTTTCCAGCGGCTAAATTAGCTAGCTTATTGTTGAAACAAATAAGCAAACCCATAGCTAATGCAATAAAAAATAGGGCGAAAGCATCCCCTGTGTTCAGGACGTACGTTTGCATGCCCCCTGCACAATGTAAGGTTATGATATACGTCACTCTGTAATTCATTTGTTCACTGTACTTGATTTGTTCACTCTGTTCTTCATTTGTTCACTATGTACTTGATTTGTTCACTCTGTACTTCATTTGTTCACTATGTACTTCATTTGTTCACCATGTACTTCATTTGTTCACTCTGTACTTCATTTGTTCACTAACCGATTCTCTTTTGTTTCCGACTAATTTCTATTCGTAGTATCCCCTATTCGTTCTCTGCCATTCAATAGTTCTACTCTTGTTTCAGTTTACAACTGGTGCGAGGTGCAAACGAAGATGTGGATTCTAAACTTGGGGAAACCCGTGAACATTCCTGTACTGAACGAGGCGATGGCGATTGAACTAGGTGCGAATTTACTCGGTGAGGGAATTATCTTCGTTATCGCAGCCGGATTACTAATCGCCGAATACAATCGATCTTCGAAAAAGGACGCAGCTAAGGAAGCCGCCAAAGAAGAAGAGGTTGCTCGATTGAACAGCACTCTATTAGATTTGTACTTAACTACCGAACAGCAAGCTACGGAAATCCGAGAATTGAAGCGAATGGTGTATGACCTGGATACTCGGGTCGTGCAAAAACCATGGGTTCAAAAAAAGGAACCTATTATAGAAGAGCCCCCTAAACGGAAACCACCCCCACAAGGCGGACAAATTTACGGGGTGCCTTTGAACGAAACAAACCCTAAAGGGGCTTTGTTGACGGAAAATACTTCAGCGCAGCAAATGCACAACGGAAACATAAATAATTTGCGAATTAAAGACATGGAATTCAGACGAACAATAAACAACTCCAATAGTTTAATTTTTAAGGCTTTAGATATCGTGGAAAATGAAGTTCTTTGGCCTCCCCGTATCGAAGAACGGGAATTGGGCATTATTTCCACAGCTTTAAATCACTTCTATAGCGATATCTACAAAGTACCTTTGACCGTATAGAATTGATTCCCTAAAAATCTCGTCACAGTCTTAGCCAATTTGTAATGATGAATTATTGAAAGAAAAGGCGTTTCATTGTTGTGTTGATTGTACATATTAGAATTTATCACTAAAAAGCTTTTTTTAAGTTATTTAATAATAGGAATATTTTACATTTAATTGTACATACTTAAATTAAAAAAAATTGTTATTTATGAAATGTATTATAATTAAGCCTAATTATAATACAAACAAGTACATCCAAATTATTTGTTTTTTTTTAGAACTTGACTTTTGACACTTTTACATATTTATGCGACCTGCCTAATCTTTACATTTTTATTATAATTTTTAACAATACCTTCCTGCGATTCTATCATGTAAATACTTATTGTTTAAATATTTTAACAAATTATGTCCGATCATAACCTAGTGACTACGTTTAATCTCCATGGACAAGATTATTTGGTCAAAACGAACGTTGTAGCCAACATCCTACAAATATTGCTAACGAAGAAGGACACCGGCGAGGAATGGAATTGTTCGTATGATGCTTCTTACATTGAGAACATTACCCAAAAAACCGGCAGTTTCAAGAATTTTGACGTTTTCGTATCCATGCTTAAATCAGGGCTCCTGAAAACCAGCCCTGCGATCTCTTTGGATTTGTTAACGTACGAAGACTTGGAATCGCTTTGCTTACGGAAGTTCAAATTAACCAACTCCAAACTGATGACTAACAACAATAAAGTCAATAAACGATACCTCATTCTAACTTACAACGTTGAATTCGATCGCATACACTACCCTATCCCTTTGGAGTATTGCGGAAAACCCGACCCGATTATCCTACAGGCCACTATACGGCAACTGCAGTCGGAAATAACGGAAGCGAAATTGTCATCGGCGGCCACCTTGCAAGACTCGCAGAAGTGCATCAAAATACAGTGCAAGATCGACGAGTTGCGTTTAGAAAACCAACAGCTCCGAGAAAAATTGCTCATTTTCGAGGAAATCAAGCCCGATGTGAAAATAACGAAATTGCAGCGAGCCATTAATCAGTTGGAAAGAACCGTCATGGACGAACGGAAATCGCACTATAAGTTAGTGGAGAAATTGCGGAAAGAACGCGTGTCCATACTGAACGAAATGCAGAAGTTCGAGATGATGGAGTACAAGCTAAGGGAGAATTATAGCAAGGCGATGGAGGAGAATCGGTCTCTGAAGAGTTCTGTCCGGGACGAGTTCATTCCGCTGGGCGATGTTTTAAGAAATGATTTGTTAAAGGGGGAGATCGGCAAGAGTGACTTTCCTTCGAATATTGCAGCTTCTCCGAATGAGTTTGATTTGAAACGAGGTTCAAAGGGGACGCCGAACGACTTTCTGGCACAAGGAGACGCTTCGATTGGGACAAAAAAATTTAGGCGTAAACTTAGGAAGAACCGCAAAAAGCACAATCTGTCTGGTTCTTCTAATGAGAGCGATGTGAGTGTGGAATCAACCGAGTCTGCTTCATTGAGGCTGCTTATAAAGGCTAGCCGAATGGAATATAAGAGTCTCGAAGAGCGCATTACTGGGCTACAGAGTCTGCTTGAAGTGAATCCTGCTCAATAATTATTATTATGGCAATGCATGCAAAATACAATAACAATTTGTGTACACCGTTTTTTAATTGTATTTTTACATATTTAATTTAATTAAATGTGATTTAATTAATTTCATGAAATATGAAATTAAATTAATATAATATAATATAATTAAATTAATATAATATAATTAAATTAATATAATATAATTAAATTAATATAATATAATTAAATGAATTTAATATAATTCAATTAATTTAATATAATTTAATTAATTTAAGTTAATTTAATTAAATTAATTTAAAATAATATAATTAAAGTAATTTAATTAAATATAGAAAAGCAGGAATCTTTGAAGAGTGGTTTCCGCGATTATATTTTTGAATTTGCCGCCAAATCAGCTGTCAGTTCCCAGCCAATAGCGTTGAGCCGCCATCTTTGTCAAAATGATGCTTTGTGATTTTTCCCTTCCTTTCATAGTGTGGTCTGTGCTTTAAAACGACAAAATTACACTATAAAACAGCGTTTATTTGAACTCATTTGAATAGCAGGTAAATAATACTTCCAAATTCTCAAATAATTCCCGTATTTCCCCCTTTAAAAGTGAAAAGTCACTTTCACCACCTATGTTAAAGCTTATTTTCACCAATAACCCAATGTTTTTTTTTGCACTATTGCATGTATTAATTGTTAATGCTAAGAAGGCTATACACTAAATTTTCTAATCCTTCTCAGAACCGTACGAATCATGGATCATGATCATCATTGCCCAGAAGGGGACCAAATGGATGCCCAAGAACAAGAAGTGGTCCTAGGCCTACCTGATGCCGAGATTGTACGGGTAGATGTCATTTGTCGCCTTTGCGCCAATCAAAGCGAGCGGATCATAGCGATTTACAGCGAAGAGGGAATTTCGAATGATTTGGCTGGAAAGATGAACCTATATCTTCCGATTAAAGTAGCTGAGACGGATAATTTGCCTTTGCAATGCTGTTGGACGTGTGCTTCCACCGTTTTGGCTTGGCACGAATTAGTTGTGGCAAGTGTTGAAGCCGATAGGAGGCTTCGAAATGAACTAATCGTTACAGCCGTCGAAGCTGAATGCAACTTGAAAGAATTAGATAGCGTCGACGATCCGCTGGTGGAAATTAATTATAGTGTTGATCCTCCGGACCCTGGGACAGATCAGGAGGATAATGATGGGTAGGTTCGTTTTGAAATTTGATTTTTTGTTCCATTTTCTTCTCAAGGATTGTCTTTGGATTTGTTTCGTTTCGTTTTCTCTTAATTTTTCGTTTTCTTTTAATTTTTCGTTATAATAGTTTTAAAAAATAAAAGTACAGTACAATCTTGTTAATTTCGAACAAATTGGGTTATACCTTCGGATTATAGAAAGTGTCGGATTAATGAACGCTAATCTTTTAATTGTTACTAGTTCAACATTTGATAAAATATTATTCTATACCTGCTTAATAATGGTGTAGAATGCAGATGTTCTTCGTGTTTTACTTTGACGTTTATAGTAAAATTGTGATTTTCTTCATCGTTCTTTCTTAACTATCTTTGAATATATTCATTTGTGACACCTTACTTCAAAATCTATGTTCCATGGCATCTGTCATTTGTTTTGACAGAACTGTCAAATCAGTAATTATAATAAATTTTAATGAGTTTCCCATTTCACTCACTGATCGAAATCAGTTGATTTATTTGAGCTGAATATTATTACTTTTTTGTATTAACGTTTTTTATATTAATCTTTTTATTTTAACCAATATTAAAAGTAGAAACCGACTAGTTTTACTTCTTGAAACAAAATCTATGTGAGACTCATCTAGTTGGTACACAAATTCAATTGCCACCATTGTAACTATAAAAAATATTTCCCTAGGATTGTCAATGGAAAATAAATTTACAAGAGTCCTCTATTTTAAAATTGCTGAAGTCCATTTATTTTTAAATCGAAGCGTTTAAGAGTTTGAGTTTTAATTAATTTAAAAATATTTTTAACAGATGACATAGAATAGAAAAATGTTTTTGTGATTCTTGATGTTCTAATTTACTAGTCTGTGTAGTATATAAGTACATACAATAAACATTATTTAAAAAGGTATTTATTTAAAAAAATAATGTAAATAAACTTACGCAACTTCACTAAACTTTGCAGAATATTATACATAAATAACTTTTCGTTAATATAAATATAATTTTTAAGCAGTATCATAACTTTGAACCATATATATGCTTTCGATCATATCTGTGCTTTGAACCACATCTGTGCTTTGATCATCACCATAATACATTTTATTACCCTATTCAATTAATCTATTTCTTAAAACTGATATCACATGACCAAACGAAAGATATTTTGGTAAAAAGCAGCATCAGACTTGCAACAATAATTATACTTCTACTCGCACAGTATTTTCTTTATATTGCAATTCATATTACTTAAAGTCTATCAACAAAAGTGTACCTCATCAACATTTTAAATTTGAAATGTGAAATAAAGTAAGTTCTCATGCTTATGGTTATTTTATTTATTACCACATACAAATAAAATAACCATAAGTATGGGAACTTTTTTTATTTCACTCCTGTTGAGATCTAAATTTTAAATTTGATTTTTGTGTGGTTGTGTTCATAGGACCATTCCGGACCAGACAACCGCAAGTCTCACTGCTTTTTGCCAAGATACCTTGGACGAATCGGATCTTCTGGAGCAAGACGAGGAAGCCCACAAGCCCTATAAAGTGCAATCTATGAAAAACTTCAGAAAATTGTTCATTAAGCACGAGGACATTAACTTAGAATTTTCTGCGAACGTTAAATCGAAAATTACTAGTCACTACCATTCAGACGAGGGAACTCTTACGACAGAAATTACTAGTCATGAACTTACTGAACAGGATATTGAAGACAATGATATATCTGATGATGAAATTACAAATGCCGAGATGTTGAATGATGAGATTTCAAATGATGACATTACAAATGCTGACATTACAAATGCTGACATTACAAATGATGGCATTACAAATGATGACTTTTCAAATGATGGCATTACAAATGATGACTTTACAAATGATGACATTACAAATGCTGACATTACAAATGATGGCATTACAAATGCTGACATTACAAATGATCACATTACAAATGATGACATTGCAAATGATGACATTGCAAATGCTGACATTACAAATGATGACATTACAAGTGCTGAAATTGCAAATGTTGTAATTGGAAATGCTGACATTACAAATGATGACATTATAAGACATAGAAATTTACATAGGATCACTTTACGTGATGATATTTCTGGCATTAATATAATTGCAAGTAATGTAAGTTCAAGTAATGTAATTTCAAGTAACATAATTTCTAGAAATACAATTT
>JAWQRP010003879.1:0-12663 GCA_033557875.1 Quadriops clusia
ACTAAACAAGAAGTCAAATGGATGACGAACCAAATAAATAATTTAAAAACTTTTTCCGTGAATATTGAAGGCAGAAACTTTAACGTAACATCTCCTCATATCATTCTACAAGGTACAAAAGTTTCCACAAAATGACATACAATAAATGTTAATAGTATGCACAATAACATTCATAAGCATTTTACATTAAAAATGTTCAATATATCGAACTAAATAATTTTGGCGCGCTAGAATGTCCATTTGCAACACTGTGCGTTCTTTTGATATGCGTTTTGACCGAACGAACGCCCGCCTCCCAAAGTCCACCAAAATGAGGAGAACGTGGGGGGCGCGAATTGCAACTGAATACCCTCCTTTGACAGCTCGCGTACAGTTTTCTCTTCGTTGAATAAGCGCGCGATTTCAGATGCCACGCCCACAAAATTGGTACCGTTATGGTGTCTTCACACACACGTGCAGCGATCGACAGAGCACGGTCAGGTCAGAGCAAATTAGTACACAAGGCATAGGCTCTGCTCGGTCGGTGCCCTGCACGGTCGGTGGCGATATGTGTGAATGCAAGCATTTAAAACCCGTACAAGCGGACTTGTCCTGACCGTGCTCTGTCCATCCGCTGCACGTGTGTGGGAATAGACCCTTATCGGTATATATGGTTGATGGTTTACCCCTTCTACCCGTGAATCGTCGCAATGCGGCTAAACAGTTATCGGAAGTGAGGCTGCAAACCAATTCCATATGAATAGTCTTTGTTGCGAAGCATACAAAGACGGCTATGTAAGCTTTGCTAATCTTCCAGCCCCTGCCTCTCGGGTCTTTGATTTGAATTGGTCCAGCGAAATCTATACCACAATGCGAAAAAGGCGCGGAAGGTTTAATACGGTCCTTTGGGTGTTCTCCCATCAAGACCTGAAGTGGCAGAGTATGTGTTTTAAAGCATTTCACGCATAATCGAAATATACCTCTTGTAAGATTTCGCCCGTCGATAGGCCAATACCTTTGTCTCAACTGGTTCAGAAGAGTTTGAGGACCACAGTGTTTCAGTCTATTAGTTCATTTATTGCTATCAACCTAGTCAGGTGATCGTGCCTCGGGAGAATTATCTGGTGTTGAGTGGCATAAGGCATACAGGACTTAGACAATCGTCCTCCAACGCGCAAAATTCCATTATCATTAACAAATGGCGACAAACCAGTTAATTTCCCGCGGGGTGGTTTGCCAAGTTTGATTGATCACTTTCAAAATGATATGACTGTATGATACTTATTAATCTAATCTAAGTTCTTTCCCTTTCTTGGACTGAGACTGCGCCCGAATAGCCCGACCTCCCACCAAATCTTAACACATAAGACATTACGTTAATCAATGTGTCAAAATTGGAAAATCTTTCCATTATATCCAAACTAGGACGAAACTTGCTTAATGATGAAACTGATTTTGCTTCTTCACCAGTACTGAAATGTGTATCCGGTATGGAAATATTATTGGCGAGCCACTCGGGCCCATTCCACCACAATGTCGATTTAATTAACTCAGAAGGATTCATTCCCCTTGAAACCAAATCGGCCGGGTTATCCGCGGAAGCCACATGAATCCAATTTTTGGGATCGGAAATATCTCTGATTTCCGCAACACTATTCACGACGTATACTGTCCACCGAGCAAGTTCGGATTTTATCCAGCTTAGAACGATGGTGGAGTCTGACCAATAGTACTCTTGGTCCACTTTTATTTGCAGTGTCGGTCTTATAGAAGTCATTAATTTCGCCAGCAATAGGGCAGCGCACAATTCCAATCATGGAATCGATGTATTCCGCAATGAGGCTACTCTAGACTTGGCCGCTAAGAGTGTGATCTTTGTGCTTTCAATATTTTTGCTTTTGATGTAAACGCAAACTCTGTACGCTTTTTCGGACGCGTCAACGAAACCGTGTAATTCTATTTGATGCGGTGCACCGTTCAGAGCGTTTCGCGGAATTTGCAAGTGACCAATCTCTACTAACTTGCTATGGAATTGTAGCCATTTTCACGCTTCAGGATTGGATATGGGTTAATCCCAATCCAAACCCTGTCGCCAGAGTTCTTGAATGATAAGTTTAGGGACTATCACTATCACAATTGGCGCAAGGAGTCCCAATGGATCGTACAGTTGAGCCGTCACGGACAATATCGTAAGTTTCGTAAGTTCGTTTGCTGAAGGCTTAATATTTACTCTGAAGCAAAAAACGTCTCGTTCCACGTTCCAAAGAACTCCAAGAGTTTTGGTGACCACCTCCTTGCACACGAGTTTTTCGTTTATGTGAGAATCATTCAATTCGTCAACGTTACTTTGCCACTTTCGCAAGTGAAATTGTCCTGCGTTTAGTGTTTCCGTTATATTGTTTTGAATAATTTTTAATTCTGATACCGTGTTTGCGCCCGTCAGCAAATCGTCTACATAAAAATTGTACCTTATTATATTGCTTTCCATGGGGAACCCATTCAGACTACGATCTGCAAGCGTCTACAGGCACTTTATGGCAAGATACGGTGCCGATGCCGTACCGTATGTTATCATGGCGAGTTCGTATTCGCATGGTTCTTGGTGTTCATTCTTACGCCACAAAATATGCTGCAAATGTCTGTCGTCTGGGTGAACTGCTATCTGCCGATACATCTTTTCAATGCCCGCTGTTAGTGCGTACCGATGCATTCGAAAATTGGTTAGTGTATGAAAACTGTCTCGTTGAATCACAGGACCAACGCATTGTAGGTCGTTCAAAGAGAATCCGGAATTGGTTTTGCAAGATGCGTCGATGAGCTCGACTCTTTCAGGACCGCGTGATGCGGAAGATAGACGACAAATTCGTCACTTGGCGCCACCTCAGTCATGTGCTTTAGTTTCTCGTATTCCCGTAAGAAATCATGATATTCGTTTGATAACCCAGAGTTTTTGTTTAGTTTCCTTTCTACGGCTGCCATACGTTGCAGCGCAGTATCACGCGATTCCTAAATTTTCAACGCCTCCCTTCAATGGAATTTTAACAACGAACCGTCCATCTGCCTCGCGCGTGACAGTCTCATCGAAATACCTTTCGCAAAACAGCTCCTCCTCGGTCAAATGCACCTTTTCAGGAACTTCATCTAATTTCCAAAATCAACCGAAACACGTGTTCTGCCAGGTAGGTCCCTCCGGGTTGACCCTAATTTGCCCATCAGTTATTGCCTGCCAAAAGATTGAACTACCCAAAAGCACATCAACTTTCCGGCTTTTATCAAAGGTAGGATCCGCCAGCGCGATTCCCCTGGGAATGGCAATGTCGCCCTCGCCCAATGAACACAACGGAATGTTTTCAGTTATGTTTGGCAAAATCAAGAAAGACACCTTCATCTTATAGTTTGTGTTATTGTTAGCGTATAATTCTGTGCGTATTTGTTTTTTTTGTATTAAATTCCACCTGTCCCACGCCCGAAATTGAACAATTAAGGTAAGAGTCTAGAAATGCACGTACCACATGATATTTGCCATGCGCATCCTTTAAACGAATGAGCGCGGTAGACAACAGTACCAAATCATTCCTCATTCCCGATAGACGAGCACGCAATTGACTGTGTGGTCTGCGCCCTTGTCCTCGCTTATGTGCAATAACGTGTTATGCTTCTTACCGCAGGCTTTACACTGGCCGCTCTTGCAGTATATAGCAAAATGGCCTTTGCTTAGGCAATTTAAACATAGTTTCCGGTCTCTAGCTTTTTGAATTCTTTCGTTTATTGTTAGGTGTAGAAATTCGTCGCAATGATACGCAACATGCCCGATTTTATTGCATATGGAACACGTTTTTTCTGGTAGTTTAGTTGAAAGGACAGCTGTTATTTTTCTCTTCGAATCTGGTACAGATACTGCCTTCCTGAAAGCTATTGCCTCTAGTGCGCTCTGTCTATCATTTAAAAACGATATCAACTCGTCATATGTGGGAATCGCATCCCTTGAATTGTCTACATTTATTTTTGTTTCCCACTCGCGTAATGTTGAACTGTCAAGTTTTCCCGTTACGATGGGCACTGTTAACGCATCCCATTGTTCTACAGGTTGCCGTAACACCCTTAAGTTTCGCATATTCTTCTCCACGGTATCGATCAGAGTACGCAACAACGTGTGCAACTCCTTCGTTATGGCGTTTAAATCTAGTAATGCGCGAATGTGATTATGCGTGATTCGACGTAAGTTGTCATATCTTTGAATTAACATATCGAATGCGATTTGATAGTTATCATTTGTCGTCTCGAAAGTGGACAATAAATCGATTGCTTCTCCCTTGAACGATACCTTAAGGTAGCATAACTTCTGCGCATCTCCTATGTCTTTGTTGGAATGAAAGTATCATAAAATTGTCTCCAACCCGTAAACGATCCCTCAAAGGAAGGTAATGAGATTTTTGACAAATTAACTCCAACTATTTGGTTCCGTTGCTGGCCTATGGGAGGCAAATCGTAGTTTGCGAACCCCCGTCAATCGATTGATTTTCATCTTCGCACTTTTTTATCATAGATGCCGCAAGCCCTATTAAATTGAAATACTTAGTCTCAAGGATTTCCCGGTCTTCATCGGTATTGTCGAGAAGCTCGATTTCGGTCTGAATTTCTTCAAATTCTTGTAATATGGGCTTTATGTGTTCCATCCGCAATTGCAAAATTTGTATTGTTACATTATCTGAATCACCGATGCTTTGCACATATCGTTCAAAATTCATTAACTTTGCTTTCAAAGTACCGCGCTTTTTGTGCAATTTCACTAACTCCGCCATTATACCTTGCAAATAGAAACTGACGCAACGTGATCGGGTATGGGTTATGGGTACTTACAATGGCGCTGGGATGGCCTATTTCTTACGACGACGACGGCTCCAAATGAGGTCGAACAGGACACTTAAATGACTGATTGTTTTATTTTTCTGCAAGCTTTTCAGTTCTGCTACAATAACACTCCGAATCCGACTGGAGGGACCAATGTTTGTGCTTATGATGGGAGTGGGTTAAAGTAGCGAATGTTGTTTTTGAAGAACTCTTTATTTACTACTACGCCTGGGGCTAGCATCGGACGTGGGTCCTAGTATCCCCACCCCAAGTACCCAAACCAGTGACGTGCAATAAGTCACGGCTAATTTAAATATCAAACAATGGTAATTTCTAAATGTCTGATCGGCTCAGTATTTACCGTACATTGAGCGATACAAATCCTGCTGTTGGAAAGAACCTATAGGTCTTTTCCAACAACACGAATTGATAGTTCTAGAATCGTTTAATGTACTGCACAGGGTCGACCCATTCTAAAATTTTCATCGTCATACGGTAATTCTGTACACATGAATGTCTGATTGCCTATATTTTGATCCGTAGCCGACCCTGTACCTGATTCTTGGACTATCAACTCGTGTTGTTGGAAAGAACCTTATGTATCACTGTAAATTTGTATCGGCTCTGTCCATAATAAAGGTTGCTCGTTACCACTGAATATGATGAGCCTCTTTTTAAGGTCTGTTCACACAAAAATGACTTGGACTGGCCGTTCACGATACAGGCCATGCCGCACAAGACTACTCTTACGGGGTTTCAATGCTTATATGATTTATGTGATGCTTGCATGCCGGGTACGAACAGAGACGAAACAAATACCTCGTACTAGTTTGTAGCTGCCGAAGCGGGACCGGCCGGTTACTTGCCGATGTGTGTGAATACTTCATTACAACCAATGCCACCTTGGATAAAGTCTTGATACGATAAAATTTACACGGGCTTAAATGGGGACTTTGGGGACTCCAAAAGTAGTCTTTGGGGGCCCCAATTGGAAAACCGGTTCTTAGTGCGCGAGTTATGTTGGGGACAAGGTGAATTATAAGAACTTAATACTAGTTGCTTTATTGGTTTTGAATAGAATGAATAAATATTACAGATTTACTTAAAATGTAAACTTTGCAATACTCCGTTTGCACCTTTATTCCTGATGGGTATGCTAAATACAATAAGTGGCTCGAGTCCAAAGGCCGATGCACCGACAAGCCGATGGGGGACCCGTAACACCTCCCTCCACAAGTCTGGAAATCATGGGTGATTTGCAGTACTGAGAGCAATCCCGCCCACTAAGATGCCATGTGAATCATCCTGTGGTCGTGTCCTTGCCGTGACAGGGTTTTTCCGGTTGACTCGATTTCGATCATCTCTCCGGATTGGTTTCAATAGGATATTTTCCTTTGGGATGCCATGTTTATCATCCCTCTGGATCCATTTCTTCAGCTTAACAGCTATTATTATTACTACAAAAAATATAAAAAACAAGTATAATATTAGAGTGTATCCACTCAGCTTGCTGAAGTGGATGGACTCTTCATCTTCTTTCTTCAATTCTTCATTTAGTTTATTTAGTTTAGCTTGTATCGGTCCTAGGTCGTCTAAATTTACTTGTTCCAGCTCGATGGGGCTCAATCTTGTATGCTTTATAGGGTCTGTTTCCAATCTGATTTTGGGTAAACCCTAATGGTATCCACTTCCTTCGTTGATCTCTGGCTTTTGAGGACGGTGTGACCCATTTGCAGTATACAGTTGTTTTGTACTGAAATCACATAACTCCCATCGAGAAGATGTTTTCTCGTGGCGTCGTTGCAGTTTTCGTTTAGTAGGGTTATATTGGGAAAAACGGCGATCCACTGATTTTTTTAAATCTTTTGGATTTTTGGTTCGTCCAGTTTGATGGCCATAGGGTTACAGTTTTTGTAATCACCTGTGAACTTTATTAGTTTGGTTTCACAGGGGGCGGTTCTTGAGATTCTGTTTACTTTTACGTCTTTACATAAAAATTCCTTTGGCTTGAGTTCAAGACATTCTTCGTTAGATAGGGCATAGTTCAGCTCATTTTGGATAAGGAATTTGTTTTTAGGAATTATAATTTGGAAAACGTTGTTATGAGTCCTTACGGAAAATGCGAACAAATGGTAAAGGTTGTACCTTGGTTTCTCTATGATTGGAATTTCAAGGATGAATATGATGTCGTAATTTTGTTGATAAGATTTAATCGTGATAGATTTTTCGATGATAGGGATATTATCTAATATAGGGTTTGCTATGAGTTTGTTATTTTGTAGGAGTGGCTGAATGGCTTTTAATTCTTCTATTAAATGATCAGGCTCCAAAATAGATGGATGCATCTTCTTCAATTGTGCGAAAGTGATTGCTTCTAGTAAATTTTCAAGAATTCTAAGTATTGTTGAAAATGAAAAAAATAGTTGGTTGTAGATTGTAAACATGGTCAATTTTTCGTAGTGTCCAATGTCTCCTGTTTTAATCATTTTCTCAAATTCTACGATTTTGGTTTGTATTTGTTGCTGGTTCCTGTATAAAACGCCAATGGACCGGTTAAACTTTTCCATTGCCGATGTGGTTAATTTAACCTGTTGTTGAGCAATATTCGTGATATGGTTTTGGGAATTTTTTAAATTTTCGATAGCTTCCTCAATCCTCTTCGCATCCTCCTGGTCTAAATTTCCTGTGATTGTCTTAATTACAGATCCTAAACCATTTATTAGTCCTCTCCTTTTTCTGTTAACGCTTGGAAAGATTTGTTTAATTTTCCTAGAGATTTCGTCTGTCAATTCGTCCATAATATATTTGTAATTTAATTCGTTATTTGAAATATTTTGTTTGGAAAATGTAAATGTTAGACGGTTGCTGCACTGTAGGAGGCGTGAAAATTCTGTTTTTACTGATTTCCAATTTGTTATTTTAATAAGCTTCCATTTATCCGTTTCGTACATGGCCTTCCCTAAATAATCTGGTTGTAGCCCAGGGTTGTCGTCGATTTTAGTAATGTCTATTCGTCCTGCGATGAGGTGGATTGAACATCTGTAACAATGGGCTGTTTTTTAAGTGAACTGTTTTCGTTTTATTATTTCTTAATACGATGGCTGTATTATTGGGCTGTATTTTAGTTACTACATAGGGTCCTATAAATTTTTCCGTGGTTTTGTTCCTATTACCACTTCCCTTTCGTTCATATACCTTTTGTCCCACCTTAAATGTTTTTTGGTCGTTTCCTTTGGTGTTTCTTTTAGTGATTACCTTTTCTTTGCCTTCAATAATTTTCGCCTTTACTCTCTCGTATAAATATTGTAATTTTTCTTGGTGCGTTTGAACATATTGTTGAAAGTACTCTTCATCATAAAATGCATCAAAAGGATTTCTAGAGTTGGTGTGCCCCAGTATCAATTCGAGTGGTGTAAATCCTGTTGTGGAGTGGATCGTGTTATTATAAGCAATAATTGCATATCTCATCAGAATTTGAATAGGTTCCTTATATTTGGATTTTAGAAGTCTTATATGTTCTATGAGTGTAGAGTGTAGTCTTTCTATTCTTCCATTTGACTCATGGTTGCCAGGGGTGGTGAAATGTACTTTGATTTTATGTAATTTCAACTTCTCCTTTATGGTCTCGTTTTGAAATTCGCGGCCATTGTCAATTACTATTTCTGTAGGCACTCCGTAAAAAGAAAAATATTTTGTTAGAGCGTTTCCCACTTCTGTGGTGTTTTTATTTGGTATACTTATTGCCTGTCCCACTTTGGAGAATGAGCAAATTATTGTAACAAAATTTTCATTGTCGATCGTAAACGTATCGACCGACAATTGTTTAAAAGGTTTATCAGCTGTTTTTGTTAGCATTAGCGGAACATATGGCATGTTTCTTTCGTACTTCGATCTTTTGCAGACATCGCAGCTATTGATAAACTCAGCGACGTCCCGGCGCATGTTATTCCAGTAGTATTTCCGCTGTAATTGCAAAAGTGTTTCCGCAATCCCTCTATGGTTTGTTTTGCCAGTATGATGTAACATGATAAGTTCATTTTGCTCTTCCGTATTAAAAATAGTGCTTAGTTTGTTTGCACAGCGAATAATCTGAAGGTCTTTGTTCCAGAAATGTTTTATGACAACATAGCAAAAATCCTTGTACGTTTTCTCCTTATCGAAATAAATGAAATATTTCTTCGTCTCGTTGGCACATTCCTTTATAAAATTGTATATGTCATCATGATTGTTTTCCTTGAGTATTAAGACTTTCATATTTTTTTTATTTTCCACCTTTCCACTTTCAGTTTTCCATTTAGTATAGTTGTCACGAAAATTTGTCTGGGTTTATTGTTTATCGCTTCATTTATAATTGGGATTCCTTGTTTGGGTACGTCTTCATCCGGACTGTCATCTGCACTTTCGTCGCTATCTGTTTCTTGTTCTATGCATTCATTAGTATCTAGTGGTCTCTTTGAAGGACCTGCCTCTTCCATGTTAATCTGTATTCTAGACAGGGCGTCTGCATTTGTGTTAACCTTGCCTTTCTTGTACATGATTTTGTAATCATATTCTTGTAGACGTATTTTCCATCTCATCAATTTGCCGTTTGGTTCCTTTAAGTTATCTAGCCATACCAGTGGACGGTGGTCCGTGTAGATAAAAATGTCCTTCCATATAAATATGGTCTAAAATACTTCGTACCATATACAATTACTAGCAACTCGCGTTCAATAACACTGTAACGTTGTTCGCTAATGTTGAGTGTTCGGGAGGCGAAAGCAATAGGTTTGTCATTACCTGGGGGGCCTTGTGAAAGTATCGCTGAGATTCCAACATTTGATGCATCCGTAGTCAGAATAAATGGTTTTGTAAAGTCCAGGTACTGTAGAACTGGACGATTCACGAGTACTTCTTTACATTTTTCGAATGCCATTGTATATTCCGGAGTTATTTCTAATTTTTCCCCCTTTTTTAGGCACGTTGTAAGGGGTTTCGTCAACTTTGCGAAATCTTTGGTAAAACGTCTATAGTATCCTATAAGTCCTAGGAATTGTTTAATTTCCTTCTGAGTTTTCGGTATGGGATATCTAAGGACAGCTTGAACCTTTTCCATGTTAGGTTTAACTCCCTCCGGTGTTATGACGTGCCCTAAGTATGTTACTTCTTTCTTCAGGAATTCGCATTTATCCAACTGAACCTTAAGATTTGTGTCCCTTAATCTCTGTAAAACAAGTTTTAGTTGGCATATGTGTTCTTGCAATGATGTCGAAAAAATAATTATATCATCGAGATAAACCGCACAATGTTCGTTTTGAATTCCTCTCAGCACGCTATCCATCGTCCTCTGAATGGTGGAAGGTGCGTTTTTTAATCCGAATGGCATTCTTTTGAATTCATAGTGACCCTGGTCCGTGGAGAAGGCAGTTTTCCAGATGTCTTTGGGGTCCATTTCTATTTGGTGATATCCACTACAGAGATCTAGTGTGCTGAAGTATTGACTGCGTCCTAATTTATCTAAGATTTCAGATATATTTGGCAGTGGGTACTTGTCGCAAATGGTTTTTTCATTTACACGTCGATAATTGACTACTAATCGCCATTTCACTTTCCCGGAAGCATCTTGTTTTTTTGGTACTAGATGAATGGGACTATTCCACGGGCTCGCTGATGGTTGTATAATTCCTTGGTTCAGCATAGTAGAGATTTGATTGTGAATTTCTTCTCCTTGCGAAAACGGCTGTCTGTAGGGCTTCCTAAAAACTGGAATGTTGTCCGCGGTGGGAATTTGATGTTTAACAATATTTGTGAATGTCAATGGAGTATTTTCGCACTGGAAAATATCTTTGAATTCCCAACACAGTTTCTGTATTTCGTGTTTTTCTTCAACATTCGTGTGATCGAGGCAGAGTCTATTGAGATTGTTTCTTAGTAATTGTTCCGTTTCGTTATTCACTTCTGGGTATACACGTTCATATGAATTTAGCTCTTCTAGATTAACGTCTTCAATAGGTATTGGTTCATGAAATGTTACTGTTCGGGCTTCTTCTTGACTATTTGTAATAACAATAGTTGCCACTTTATTTTTTACTGCAACTAGGCATGTAGGAATTTCCAGGCCAGTTATCTTTTGGTAGTTTATAATTCCTTGCTCGATGTCTTTATTAACGGGTACTTTGATTACTTGTTACGATCTAGGTGCAATGGTAGCTTTGAAGGTTTGCTTTTCAATTAGGATCCCTTTTTCTCTGTCACTGAGGTGTATGGGGATTATGTTGTTATTTATCTTGAGAGTCTTGTTTTTCAGGTCGATTTGGGCGTTCAGTTCCTTTAGAAGATCTATTCCTATCAATCCGTCGTACTTGTGGTTAAAATCAAAAATATGAAAAGTATGTTTAAAATTGGCAGAAAATATTGACGGTAATGGTGCGACAACTACATAATTGTGGGAAGAAATTTTGTGTGCTGTCTGGATCTGAAACGGTCTTTCACAGATATTGTTCCTGTAGAATTGTAGTGCCTTTTTTGAGCTGATAAGAGTTTTTGTTGAGCCAGTGTCGAGAAGAAATTTAGCGTCGATTTCAGGTATGTCAATATATGGCAGCTTATTAAATGTAAGAGGGTTAAGTTGGATTAATTTGGTAGTTATTTTTGAGGCTCCCACTGAAAATTTTCCTCGAATTCATCCATTTTCTCTTCTGTTGTTTGTAAAGGGTTTTCTTCGGTATCCGAATGTACTTCGTAGTCTTGAAAGTTATCTGTCGAGTATTGTTCCTCACCTCCTTCTTGAAAAAATAATTCTTCATTAGTTTTCCAGGGTTTTTGTTGGAATTTTACATTTTTCTTCGGGAATCCAGGCGAATTCGGCATGTTCATCCTTCCCCCGAGTACTGCCTACCTTGCGGTCCTTTATAGTGATTTGGGGCTGATTTCACTACAGACGAATGCGGTGTGTGGTTCTGCTGATACAGATTGTTCGAAGAAGATTGTCTTGCGTTGTTGAAGTTGTATGTTGTTGGCTGCTTGAAAGGTTGTTGGAAGTTATTGTTTTGGTGTTTGTTCCAATAATTGTTTGAAGTTTTGGCGATAGGTGGGGTCCCTTGGAATTGATTGTACTGTTGATACCGTTGGGAGTAGAACGTGTTTGCCTTGCTTTGAGCATATGCAAAATTTTCTTCCTCTACAACACAACTCATTGCTACTTCTAGGTTTATTGGATTTCGTAGACGTACTGGAAGTAATAAATGGGCCGAAAGACCTTGGAGAAAAGTTTGAAGGGCCAAATTGTCGTACAGCTAAGTTTCTGCCTGACGCACATTATGGTCATGTTCGACTAATTTTAATCTAGTCTGTAGAAGGCTACGCATATCTTGACATCCGCCGCCAAATTGGGAGGAGCTTTCCGATTTATAAGATCTTAAACACATTAGGTATCGCATTAAACAATTTTCGTCCCTCTGGTCTCCGAAATACTGCAGTAGTAGTGCATTTATTTGTACCCAAGTTGTAGCTTCTTCGCGGCTCCCGACGAGGGTCAATGCTCTACCATCCAATTTACTTATAATGCTTCTCACAAGGAACTCATTTGTTGGATTGTTATATTCGTTATTCCCGAATGTTTTAAATAGATATTCACCTGAGGATATGAATGTTGCTAATGTTGACGGGTTTCCATCGAATCGTGGAATTACATTTAAATTTACTTGTTGTATGTTGATGAAGTTTCTTTCCGTTGCTCTTGTGTCTTTACCCTGATGAGCCATGTTAGCAATTCACCAGTATATTCAGAAACACAAATTATAGGGAGAAAAGGAGAAATAGTGAAAAGGAAGGATGAGCTGAATTACTCACAGT
>JAWQRP010003880.1:0-12659 GCA_033557875.1 Quadriops clusia
AAATCTATTCCAAAACTTAACAAAACCCACATTGTTTACAAAATTAATTGTCTTGATTGCTCTAAATGTTACATTGGACAATCCCAAAGACATCTTAAGCACAGAATTAAGTCACATATTTATAGTATTCAAAATATTCATCAAGGAAGAACCGCCCTCACTAAACATACTTTAGACCTTAAACATAATTTTGATTTTAATAGCCCAGAAATTCTTTGTCAAGAAAGGAACGATAAATCGCGATGCTTCCGTGAAATGATTGAAATTTCAAAACATAAAGACCAATTCATTAACGACAGACGTGACATAGACGGACTCAGTAATATATACAAATCAATTTTTAAATTAAATTAACAAACACATATACATGCACACACACACCTACACACACACGCACACACACATACACATACTTTGATTAAATTTTTCGTTGTTGTCATTTCATTTATAGTAATATTTTATTTTTCATTTGTTAAACAAATATTTCCTCTGATGAAGAGGTCAAACCGCGAAACGCATCAGGAATAGTGAATTTAATTTTACAAAATAAGGACTATAAACCCAGGATTATAGAAATATTTATAATATGTTTTATTATTATTGTTATTAGAAAGATAGGTTTTACCTCTACAATCTAGCACAAGTTCCATACGCTCCAACAATTTGAAATTCTGAATTGGCCAGTTTATTATTAGAAGGAAGAGCCAGAAGCAAACAGCTGTCTGCGTGCGTTTGGCCGGTTTACTTAGCGCTATCACTTTGATTCCGTTCTTGATGCAGTTTTACAGCACGAACGGGGGATATGCACAACGAAAATAGGTCTCCTCTTTAAATAAATAAACCCGCTTGTCTCTCGATGCCGTCTAGACTTGGCAATTTCCCTGTTGTTCCACCCGCCATCCGTCTTCATTCAACAATAACACCAACAGCAACTGTTGCAGCCACTCGCGAGGGCTGCAGCCCTTCCGCTCTCTTACATAACTCTCCTTTATTTGCGTAACATTCGGCTCAAAGCGAGGACGTGTTCCGTCGCGAACTTTATTTTAAAAGTCTTCTTGTACCTTTTCTGCCGGATCTATTTCGATCATTCGAACTTAGCGTTTCTCGTATTTTGAATAAAGGTCAGTGCTTCGCGCTGGCTTGCACTTATCGACGAGTTTCCTTGGGAAATCGCTTCTATAATTAGGAGCTAGGTATTTATATTCCGATGCGTTTGGAGAAATTTAATAGTTTTCAATTAAGTGCTTTAGGGCTTTGGAAATAAACGTGACTGCAAGGATAATGCCACATATAAATAATATGAAGTTAATAATTCCGTACGTAAACAAATATATGTAGATTTTTCTCTATGAACAGTCATTAGAGTACTTACTATATTTCATAATAAAATAGTGACAAGTTTATTCACAGAATCGCAGTATAGAAAGGATCAATGTACACATAAAGATACGAGAGCATTGCGTTCGATCAGTGATTAATAACAACTCAATGTTTGTTCAAAGGTGTTGTAAAATAAATAATAACTAGGTTATCTGTGTGAAAACGTCTGAAAAAGCAATTGCAAAATGTGTGTTAAGAGTTAAGTTGATGATTGCGAGTGTTTAATTTAAATAATTGCGCTCAATTTAGGGATTTGCGAGCGCGATTATACATTGGATCGTATTGTTCGTTAAAGTGAAGGATAAATAGGAGAATGAAAGTAATCCCCACGCATAAGTACGTACGCATACATTACGAAACTGGTATTATATAAATGGTTGTAAATTTATCAGCAACATACCAACAATGCAATTTACTTAGCGTGCGCTCGGAAAGAATATCAAAAATGCACCAACATGAGCACTAAATCAGAATGAGAAGTGCTTTACATAAATTATGCTAATGGCGTTCGAACTGTGGAGTTAAAGGCCCATCGCTGGGTGCATGGGAGTATAAATAGAAATATGGCAAGCCAGGATTACCTCTAATAATAACCCCGTACAAAGCGACCAGCAACTATGATGTCGACTTGCACTTTCTTTGTTTTTACTTACTCTTTGTACCTACGTCTCCAACCGACTTTGGTGTAATGCCTCGGAAAGGCGTAAAAGACGATTGCTAGCATCAAGAAGCGGTTAGGCCATATTTCAATCCCGTATGATGTATGAGTTGGTTTATTTTCGAAAGTCAACACTAAGCCAAAAAGTGCCTCCTTTTTGTCGCTTGAAATGCCAGAGGCTGCATAACGAGTCGTTGTTTGTTTGTGGAAGGCGCATTAGTACTTCTTTTAACACTTTACCACATATATGTGACTTGAGTCGGTTCACTCACGGCGGAGGCATCGTTTGGTTTTATATGGAAGGTGCAGCGTTAAATTGCGCCCTATTAAAATGCACAAACCATCTCGCTGAGAATAGACTCCATGAGGAGATAAGATCAGAACTATCACCTTAGCATCATACACACCTGGGTGTACATTTACATCTGTGCATTAACATCCGTGCATTTACATCTGTGCATTTACATCCGTGCATTTACATCTGTGTATTTACATCTGTGTATCTACCTAACCTTTATTTCCTAGAGGATACGACTAACCATAAAGATATGAATCATTGCATAAGAGCATTAAAATTCCGTTTTGGTGCTCGCTGTCCCGTTTTTCGGCAGTTGCTATCTTTCAGCTCGTGCCTAAAGCAGTCACCTTCCTCTGTTTGCGGTCGGACAGTCTTTGCCCCGCGGACCTTACGAGGACGTCACATCCTCTATAGATTACCCGTTTGTATTGGGTGCCCATAGTGCGAGCCTTTTAAACATCGGGCGCCAGTTCATAATGGGCAACAGTCACGATTGAATGTGTCTAAAGAAAATTGATTGTATGCATAATAAATTATTTTTCTTTGTACGCTGACTGTTACAATATTCAAAGCAGTCAGTTCTTCGTTATCAACGTTTACTTGTTTATATGTCTTGTATCATCAACTGTGTCATTAACTGACATTCAAATAGTGTTAGGGTTTCTCTATTAAAGGATATTTCAAAGTTTACTAATATACGATGATCATATAGAATTAAAAAAAACAAAAAAATATTCCTTAGAGTAATGGTACTTACCTGACCTGAATGTATATTTATTCTAAAGTCGGCAGGTTTCGCTGGTTACTGCAGCACCTTCAGGCATCTGCAAGAGAAATGTTGCCACACTGAATATAATGGCGCAAGAATAAACGCATTCGTTAAGGAGTATCATTGTTTCATATGTGAGTAAGAATAACTTTCAAACTCAAGCATATCTCAATTAAACTTTTACAGTGTTATTCATAATCGAAGACTAACGTAGATCTAGTCAGACGGTCATAAGTAGTTATCAAAAGAATTTTAACCTCACAATTTAGTATTTACGCGGATGACCGAGATTTCGTACAACACGGTTTGAACCTGATTTGAGCATTGATTTTAAATAAAACTGAAACTGTATTATTCATCTTAAATCAATTTCAAACCGCGTTGTACGAAATCTCAGTCATCCGCGTAAATACAAAATTTTGAGGATATAATTTTTTTGACAACTACTTATGGCGGTCTTACTAGACCTACATTAGTTTCCGATTATGAAAAAGACTTAAATTTTTCCGTAACACATAGTTTAAAAGTTTATATTCGAAACCATACAGTTTTATGTACGACAATAATTTTAATAATCAATAGACTTTGTAATATGTTTTTTTTATTTTAGGGGCAAGCACTAAATTATTAAGTGAAGAAATATATAATTTAATATTAAAATAATATTATTCTTGATTTAAGTATAAAGTTGATTCGATCCAGGAAGTTATGAGTACGCTTACATCTTTAAAAGGTCAATGTTTTCATTTACAAACAAGAAATCAACAAATTCTATTATTCAATTAAGAATAACTACTGTTACAATGAATACAAAATTTTCTTAAACAAAAATATTAAAATCGTGATTATTAAGAATATAATATGCTCGATCATATTGAGAAAGCTTATTTCATTACATCAGTCTTCATTTTTTACGTTGTTTCAAAATTTTATTTTCCTTGATTCAGTTACAAATTTTTGATTTGAGACAAAAAAAAGTTTGCATTTTCTTAAGTAAAGAATAGTCTTCCCTCAGTGCAGAAATTAGCTTATAATTTAAAGACAGAGTAGGTACTTGTTTTATTAGTTCTATTAATTAATTTAACTTTAGGTTCGAGTCAGTGACATACACCTTAGACAGATCTAACAACAACTCTTTATTGTTCTCATCCCTATGCTACTACATTTTAATAATATCAACTTATGCAGAGTCTATACTACATCTTCCCTTCAAATAAACAAAGATTCTATGTTTAAACTATATATCTATAAACTATCTAAAGTAATCAAATATTTCTCAAACGTTCATTTTTCTTTATCAATTTACACAATCATCTTTCTCTCTCACTGTCTGGTTTTAAAAACTTTCTATTTCTTATTAAAACTGACCCATTCTCCATCTCTTCCATATATCTTCGTATTCCAATTCTTCTTTTAATCTTTCCTCTTTTCCAATACTTGTCAAATTGTACATATATAATTTCTTCTTCCTTTAGATCTCTCAGATTCCTTTTTCCTTTTTTGTTGTAATAAAATTTTTCTCTTTCCTGTTGATCGTGAATAAATCTACTGTAATTTTTTGTATTTATTATTTTAGGCTTAGTAAAGTTTCCGCTTGTGGAATACTATCTCTAAGATTCCTGCTATTAAGTAACTCTGATGGAGTATACCCACTTTGAAGTGAAAGTATTATAAAGTTTCATACCTTCTTCTCCCATCAAATGCAAAAGTTGAGCAATTTGGATTCCCTCAACTTTTTTGTCTATCTCCATCGCCGTCATGTAATTTATGAACCTTTGTTTCCAATTGTCCATTGTACCATTCTTCCATGTCGCCACCGACATTATCTGCGCCATGTTTTATTAGTTCTATTAATTAATTTAACTTTAGGTTCGAGTCAGTAACATACACCTTAGACAGATCTAACAACAACTCTTTATTGTTCTCATCCCTATGCTACTACATTTTAATAATAACAACTTATGCAGAGCCTATACTACAGTACTATTTAAAGGTAACGACAAATCAATAAAGAGAAACTGTTTAGAGGAAGTACATATAAAGAGAATATACAGGAGAAGGAGACCCAATCAAAAATAAAATATCAACAGCCATCGATTGTGTTATGATTCTAAATTTAAAGGTTCGACGAAAGGAAATACGCTAGACGGCAGGACGGCTTCTTCACATCGCTTTCTGCGGGAAGCATAATTCAAGATTGATATCCGCCAGCGACGGAAGACAGACCAGCCTGCTCTACCACAGCTCCTTTTATTGAATTAGTCAACTTACGTACGACTTTTAAATCGCAGGATCAATCCTAGAATTACGACCAGAATTTTAATGGCGAGAGCATGGAGAAACTGGCCAATGCGTGTGGCCTTCGCCAATATTTATATAATTAATGCCATTTCCACATATATGTGTCATTTTGCAAAGACTTTATTATCTCTCCGCAAAGTGTGGGTTGTTTATTGTGCACCGAGCGTTTTTGCTAACTATATCAGTAGACTGTTGACTCTTCTTGACTCTCTCAATGCTAACAGTAATAACTCAAGGCTTATGTAAGTTCAGTGGCTTAGAGAAGGCGCCGCGCCACTGTGTACGCCGTGTGCTGGTTAAATACGTACGTCCAAAAAAATATCATTTGCAATATTCAATGACTAGCTATTTTCAATTATTACAAATGCCACTTGCGCAAGGAAATTAATAGGAATGTACTCCAATGAAACACAATGCTTCATTAATGCATTTGCATGCGGCAGCAAGAAGTTATTGTCCCTCTGTAAAAAGTAAAAGCCGCTTATCTGCAGCAACCTTCAAGTGGTTAAGAAAGTAAATCGTTGGCATTCTAACGCGGCTGCTTGTAAAGTTGTACATTAAAAAACGATCCTGTAAACATAATAAAATTATTTTATTTCTTTTTTCTGTTGCGTCTTGCCCGATAAGCCCTAATAAGGCAACTCTGCGAATCAACTTTCACGAGTCACCTTTACGCCTGTACCGAATTCTCTCGATAAGTAAGAGGCAATACGACATATAAGTAATACAAGTGAATTGAAGACATGCAAAGCAACTTGTCTCAATTTGTGGCCGTCTTTAACCCAATCTGCTACGTTATCACAAGCATTTAATCACCATTATGCTTTGTGAATCATCAATTTCGTTTTGCGTCGTTCCGAGACCAAAAAAACAACGAAATTAAAAGGAAATCAATATGCAAATCAATGAGTGCAGATGTTGACTACATTGCGGTCAAGACGTCAAAAATCTCACAATCAGAGTGCAATTCGTGCAATTGACCCGCGACCCGAATGAACGGTTTAAGTAACAGATGCAAAAAGAAGTCTTTGTGGGCAAATGAAAAAATATGGTCTTATCGAGTTAGCGATTGTCGATTTGGCGAATTGGAATTTTCTTTTTCTTTTCTCTTTTTTCTTTTGTTTACCGATGTTATTGCACGAGGCAATAATTAAGATTCCCATCCAGTGAATCATTTGGGTATTTGGGAACCTATGCAATATTTCAGGTAAAAGCCATAATTGATGACCACAGAAATTTAACACGATGCCTCGTGCACAAAGAAATAGCCGAAGAATCCGCTTGGTGATGAATCATTGACGGTAATTGAAGATTGAGTTAATAACCTGAAATTTTATCAACCGTGACCTTGAAGTGAGAGGCGCCATCTAGTGCCTCTCGTTATTGCTAGTCAACAAATTGAAAGGTTCACCGAGCATATACATTTGCAGAATTTGTTTGCGTAGACGCTTGATGGGGGGTTTAATTAAAACCCTAAAAGGGCGTTGACGCCTCCTCGTTAGCCAACCACGAAATTGTTATCAGATGGGGCACGCGAGTTTCGAAACCGAGGAGACCTGATTATCATTTTCTCCGAAACGCGAAAATATCCTCTTTCTCCCTTTCGATGCGATTACGAAAATAATAAATGTCGTTTGTGCGCGAAATATATCTTGCTCATTAGTCATCGCGGCTGGAACGTAACTAAACTAACTTAACTAAAGTTAACTAAACTTAACGTCGTCGATGTAATCGATTCCTTATTCATTAAATATTTTCTTTTACCTTTGTTTTCTCGCAGAAATTTTACTTCGGACAAGAATTGAGATCTTCAATTTCATCACATAAAATAGTACAGACATCGTCCGCCATAGGTGTACACATGCTTTTACAAACATCAATTTTCAGTTAGCTAGCCAGTCAATCAGTTATCGTTATTTTAAAAATTCGTGATAGTTGATTGGTTGTCTAACTAACTGAGAGATAATTGAGGATCAGAGAATAGGAAAGGAGGCACAAATCACACTGAAAAAATTAATGTAATATTTACAAAGTAAACTCAAGTAATGTTTACATGAAATATAAGGCAATGTTTATTTTACATGTTACTTACTGTAATAAATAAAAAATTTTCACGGTCTTGTAACGGTCATTTCTAAATTGTGATTTCCGTGTCAATTCATTTATTCGGCTAAGATTCTCTTGGGTATATTTTAAGTAGAAGTAAATACTTTGTGTTAGAGAACTTACTAATCTAAAGTTCAATCAAAGTAAAAAAATAAACATAATATATGCAATATTGCAAACGTTTTTGGTGACGTTGCTAGTTGTGCAGTTATGAAATAAATTACGTAGATAATAGTGATTTATACAACAAGGGTGTTAGACAACGTATTGCTCCGGAAAATTTGTAATGCCCGAGACGAGCCTAGCGATACTTATGTTAAAACTTTTAAAATGTATGTTATTCAATGTTTACTATTACCTTACTGTTAATTAAAATTTTATTATGCTTTATAATACTAACATTTATTTGAAACAAACGCAAGGTCCAAATGTTATTTTTGTTTGGATTAAATGTTAGTACTCGATTGACTTCAATATTCTAAATTTGTCTGAATATTATTGGCAAACGCATTACCCGTAAGTATTGTTATGTTTGCCACAAGACAAACATTTTTCTCCGTATCTCCGTATCTACCACCTCCGAAACCTTAACGTCCATCTTAATCCAACTAATAGAATTTACTGACACGCAGATGTCACATTTTAATAAACTTGATGGATGACTTGCCTTTTCAGTCTCAACTAATAATGGGCGCTAAATGGGCGCTCCGCTAAATGCATGCCCGCTACTATCGTCCAGATAGCCAACCGCTTCTCCGAAAAAGAACCGAGATAATAATGGTGGAATCAAGGCAGCCTTGCCTGCAACGGCGGATCAAAGCCACCTACGCGGCGATTGGGTTATGCATATGTATATTACATATGTACTTTGATTCCTGTGTGTTGCGTTGGCTGGTGGATGTTGCATTAGGCATATCCACTGGATTCCATATTCAATGGATTACATATTCAATGGATTCCATATCCAATAGATTCCATATTAAATAGATTCCATATCTAATGGATTGCACATCTAATAGATTGCATATCCAATGGAGTCCATATGGAGCAGAACCCATATCCAGAGAGTTGATAACTTATGCATGTGGGCTTCTAACAAAAATGCTGACAACCAGCAGACAAGGCCCAGACTGGTGTGGGATGGACCTCTGGGATCAAGTTCAAGTCTTCTCGCCACACAACTGTACTGGGCTCTCGCTGCAGGTGGCTTACACATGTTGTTCTCCGATGAGTTGATTACCAATTCCGCAAAAAGCGGACAGTTGCAGCGGGTAATTGCTTCCATTGCTGTAGCTGAGGTCATGGGGTTGGTAATTCCTGTCGATGGTCTTCATTATAGGATGAACTTATCCTAACAAATCTATCCAACGGATATATCCAAACATCTTCTTTGTGTACTCCTACGAGTTCTAAAGGAGGTAAAATGAGGAACAAAGATGATTATTATGTTGAGGAGAAACAAGTCGGGATCAGCCAAACTGATGCAACGAGGCACTTCCGTTCCCATTCGGTGGTAAGCCAGAGAAAGAAAACCGCAATGCAGTTGGAAAATAGTTCATTAGTCACCAGCATTGAGTTCGGTCGCCGAATGGGCGACGGATTCGTAACGAGAATGCATCTAAACTATTTCTAATTTAAACGTCAGACCTAATTCCACTGCGTGAAAACCATTTGAAGTAGACGGTAGAAATACGCAAATTGTCAGTAGAAAAGTGATATACCTAAAAAAAATTATTGTATTATCTTTTGAGTAAATTTTAATTTCTGTTGGTAGTTATTAAATGTTTGAAAAATATGTTCAGTTTGATTTTCTAATGAACAAATAATTCTAGTTACCAAACAATTATATCATAGCTTTTAGATAGACTAATATTATTAATATTTTAAAAAGTTAATTTTAAAAATTTTTCATTGCTAAATTTTCAATACATGCAGATAATGGAAATCCCACAGGAAGATAAAATTTTTCTTTGTTGGTAAAAATATTTTGTTCTATTTATTTCTTGGACTACTCATATATTTATGGTGGTTATTTCTTGGTAAGTAAGTGCATAAAAGAAATTTATGTTTTAATAAAAATCTTTATTTGATAATGGGCTTACGCGTTTCGTGGCAATTGTCACTTCATCAGAGCTTTCGTACATTTTAACAAATTAAAATTAATTCAGCTGCAAACAAGAAACATGCTAAATATTCATACTTTTAGATATTATTTGGTATATAAGAAAACGTGGTTATAGGTTATGGTTATACTTACATTCCAAAAAAGTAATTTACTAATTAATTTATAATACCATTTTAAAAAATACACTAAACCTACTTTATAATATTACTTTGTTATTAACTACATTTTAGTTTTTAAATTTGCGGATGACTTTGGATTTTACTTTTGTTCTATTAATTCAATTGAAAATTGGGTCCTGATTTTGCAGTAACACACCATCCACTACAGGTACTTACAGAAACCATTATTGCATCTGTAGAACCAGCCATTAGAAATTTGGACAAGACAAATCAAGAAGACATCAGACGTAATTTAATATCCTCAATAAAACAACATAAAAACCACATAACACAAAAAAATACACAGCACAACGTTATTAACAAACACCTTAAGGCAACAAAAATGTTTATCCAACAAAACCCACAAATTAAAGTTCTAAACGCAGACAAAGTAAATTCTACAGTAATAATGGACTCCACAGAATACGAAATTAAAATCACAAACATACTAAACGACAGATCAACTTACACACCCCTTGATAGTGACCCTACAAACAAATTACAAGAACGTAACAATTATTTCGTAGACAAATTAAAAAAGAAAAATGCAATAGACCCAACCACAGCCACTAAATTAAAAACTTACAACGCTTTACCACCCAAAATTTACGGTCTACCAAAAATCTATAAAACTGGTACCCCACTAAGACCTATTACAAATAGCACTCAAACTCCCTTTTATGAACTATCAAAATTTATTGCCAATATTATTAAAAACGTTGTAGGCCAAAATGAGTATTTTGTTCAGGATTCATGGAAATTTAAAGATGTCATTTCCACACAAACAATTCCAACCAACTACCAATTAATTTCATTAGATGCCATCTCTCTGTATACAAGCATTCCGTTAGAATTCATTCCACAAATCATCACTAAACGTTGACCTGATATTGAAAACCATACATCACTCACACTCGAAGAATTTTTAAGCGCAATAGACCTTATAAACCAAAACTCATATTGTCAATATCAAAATATTTTCTACAAGCAACACAAAGGACTCCCAATGGGAGGCCCCCTGTCTTCAGTGCTTGCTAATCTAGTGATGGAGAATTTGGAATAAGAGATATGTAGACGATTGTTTAACCACCGTGTTACCTTCCAACATGCCAATGTTAATAAACACTTTCAATAGTTACAATCAACACATCCAGTTCACATATGAGTTGAAAGCAAACAACAAAATCAGTTTTCTGGACCTTACCATTATTAAAAATCAAAATGGCATACTTGACACCCAATGGTACACTAAATCTACCTGGACGGGACGTTACATGAATTTTCTTTCTTCACAACCTAAACAACACAAAATAAACGTGGTGAGGACCCTCGTTGACAGATCTTATAAACTGACCTCCAATAAATTTAAATCAGAAACTCATGAAAGTTATAAATACGTAAAAAAACAATAGCTATCCAGAGTACTTCATAAATAGAATTATAGAACAAAGAATCCACACCTTACGCAGACAAAATAACATAAATCAAAACCAAACGTCGAATCAGAACTTACAATATGTATCACTACCATACAGAGAAAATACCCCATTTACTAAAACCTTATAACAAAATTGTCAGCCACCAAAACGATAACTCACTTAAGAAAAAAATCTTCTCAAAAACAAAAGCCCTAACACCACTCATACAAAAAAGTCACACAATATACAAAATAAATTGTTTAGACTGCCAAGGTACATACATAGGACAAACGAAACGTCACCTAAAGGATAGAATTACAGAACATAAAAAAAGTCTACTAACACCCCAATACGGAAATACAGCGTTAAAAAAAACATTCACTGGAAAACAAACATAATTTTGATTTTGAAAACCCAGAAATAATAACTCAGGACAAAAAAGAAAAACCGAGAGAAATGTAGAGATGATACATATTAAAAAACATGAAAACACCTCAATAAATGATAGACGAAACATTGAGGGACTGAGTCAATTATACAGTGCCGAAATTAGTTAAAAAACTCATCATTGCTTCCCCCTTTTTTTTATTTCACAAATAAATAAATTAAACCGTTTCCAAGTTTCAAAACTGCCGCCTTAATTGTTTAATATTCTAAATACATTCCCTAACTGTACGACACCTGCTGGCTACGTATGTTACATTGGTTTTCTTTTCGTGTCGGTCAACTTTTCAATTGAATTAATAGAACAAAAGTAAAATCCAAAGTCACCCGTAAATTTAAAAACTAAATTTTGTAGTTAACAAAGTAATATTATGAAGTAGGTTTAGTGTATTTTTTAAAATGGTATTATAAATTGATTAGTAAATTACTTTTTTGGAATGTAAGTATAACCACGTTTTCTTATATACCAAATAATATCTAAAAGTATGAATATTTAGCATGTTTTCTTGTTTGCAGTTGTATTAATTTTAATTTGTTAAAATGTACGAATGCTCTGATGAAGTGGCAATTGCCACGAAATGCGTCACCCCTTTATCAAATAAAGATTTTTATTAAAACAAATTTCTTTTATGGACTTACTTCCCAAGAAATAACCACCATAGGTAAAAATATTTATTAAATTGAAAATATATTGAATTCAAACATATCGTTAAACCAACTAGTTTATTTAAATTTGTACGCAGAAAATAAATGGTTGATCCATATAACTAAAAATCAGCTAAATCCAAAATTTGTCATCACATCCGAATTATTTTGTTGTGCAAACAAATGTTGATACTTCAGGGAACAATATTTTTACTTCCTATTAGTACCAAATAAATAAATATGGAGTGGTCTCCACTCGACTTTCTCGCAAGTTTCTAAGTTGCACTAGACATGATAAGACAGATTCACATTAGGATTCAGAACGATTTTTGAATAATTTTATTATACACACATGCA
>JAWQRP010003881.1:0-12656 GCA_033557875.1 Quadriops clusia
TGCGAAATCCGATATTTCGATAACAGGTTTCTCATCTTTATCTGTTTACATTTAAAGCGATGCATTAGAAGAGTTCCGCTTCAAGGCAGGGTCCTTTGCGGGTGAGATACGTACGTAAGGGGGGTACCGTTTACATTTGTAAAAATCAGCTGAGCTAGCTGCCACTTAAAATTAAACTTCTGGTTTGATCGACTATCATGAAACCAATATCAAATAGCTATTCAACTGAAATTGTTTACAAACCCGATGAGTACCTACTTGCGTATAGAGAATAGGTACGAACGCACAGGACCCAAGCAAAAGAATTATTTTTAATTAATGATGACAAAGTGGCCGTAACGCTGAGCGGATGCGACAAGTCAATTTACCTAATTGAGTAACAACCCCCGGGCTGCGGTGTGCGGCGCTAAATTAACAAACAGTTGAGTCTAATCGATTAAGCGGGGTTATTGGTAATTTTAGCTTAACATCGGTGTTGAATGCGACTCATGATTACGAAATTATTGACAATTTGGCAACGAGAACGAGTCTTGTTCGCCGGCACGCTTCGCCCCTAATAGGCGCAGCCCCGACGCCAGTCACGTAAATTCCACTCCAATTGAATGCGATGTTACATCCGCCACCCCCGAATGTATTGCGACACAATAACAATAAACATAATTGTTTCCTACAATCGGTTTTAATAATTCAGTGAGAGCACTTCACTGGAAACGAACTGCGACGGGTTCGAGCACAATGCTGAATTGTCTCCAAGTTAAGGTGCTTCTAAATATCTCACGATCATGAGAAAGTCTTCAAAATATGTAGTCCTATGTGTGTTAGCATTAAAAGGGAGTGCGATATAACTGATGTCACTTCGTAAATCAAAGTTAAGTGGTACATTTCATTTTTTATTACTGGTTTTATCGAATTTATAAGTTGCCATCGAAAGTTAGAAGTAAAAGAAATAAAGATAAAAAAGCATTTGTACTCCAAATTTCAAATATCTTACTTTTCAACTACAGTTCTACAAAATATACGTTGATGATTGCCTCACAATCACCCATAAAGATAACATACCCACCCTGCTCAATGTATTCAACAGCTACAATCCAAACATTATATTCACTCACGAGATGGAACTTAATCACAGGATAAATTTTTTGGACATAACAATTTCCAACAACAACAATCGCACATTTTACATCAGTTTGTACACCAAACCTACCTCGTCAGGCAGATATTTAAACTATGCTTCATCGCAGCCCCATCTACACAAAGTCAACGTAGCGAGAGGCCTCTTCGATAGAGCCATCAAGCTCACATCACCACACCTAAGGATTTTCACATTAGAAAAAGTATTCAACATCTTAAAAGACAACGGGTATCCACAAGACTTAATCCAGAAGATCCGAAGAGAACGTTCGTTTACACACTACAATCAGACACCTATAAACAACACCACAAAACCCAAGATCATCTACACACCCACTCCTTATGTCCAGAGACTCTCGGAAAGAATATCGCACATTTTAAAACCACACAACATAACACTTGCTCATAAAAACAGTAATTCAATAGGATCCAAACTTTTCACAAAACTTAAATCGCCCATATCAACCTTAAACAAAACACACACCGTATAAAGATTAAACTGCCTAGATTGCCCTAGTTCATATATAGAACAATCCCAACGTCATTTAAAAGATAGAATTAAATCACATGTTTATAGCATAAAAAACACTCACCAAGGCAGCACGGCCCTTACAAAACATACTCTTGATATGAAACACAATTTTGATTTTAATAATCCCATAATTTTATCTCAGGAAAAAAACCTTAAATCTAGACGCATCTTAGAAATGATACATATAAAAAAGAACGAAAATAACTCCATCATTGACAGAAGAGATATTGAGGGCCTAAGCCTCATACCCCATAGTCTTTTCTGAGAGTCTCCTCCTTCCTATCCAAGTTTTTCCTTGAAACCTACACCTTTTCCTTACTCCTATTATAATAATTGTTTTTTTTTTATCACATTTCCAGTTAACTTTCTCTTCGTCTACTCCACTCACCGGCCACTTGATACAAATTTCAAATTACCTGTCAACTCCCGCCCACTAACCTAGGGACCCTAGCCTCTAGCTTGTTGCCAACTCCATCAGGTGTCCACCACATTTTCCGGCACGCACACATAGTATAGAAATCAGAACGAATCATTCATTAAATTGTACAATCATATCTTTAAAATGTAGTCAATAACGAAAAAACAACTAATCCTTGCCATGTTGGCATTTTAGTTTGTAATTATTTCAATGTAAGTATAAATCCAATATCTTAACCTCACTAACGTTTTCAAGACATGTGCCCTACCTGACGATGTACTTTTTATTACAGATACAAAATGTAATTTAATTTAATTAATTTTAAGAAACACCAAAAATCAAAATGTTTTTCTGAAAAAGCCCGGTGCTGGGCGAAACGCGTTAAAAACCAAATAAATGCTCTGAAGAAACTAAAGAAAATAAATGTTATTCATGGACTTAAATCCCACGAAGATAAACCCTACAATAAATATATATACCTAACAAAATCACTAATAATTTAAAACACAATTTTTTTAACGACAAAAGTGTACCTGCCATCTATTGGGAAAACTAGGAACTTTCAAGTTGCGAACCTATTTGAACAGAGCACACTTGGCACATTACATAGTTAACCAACCATACTTTTGCCCATGCCCTTGCCCTGAGGGTAAATGTCCTTTCAGAATACCAACCTTAGAAAACAAATGCAGTTTAAACTAACGCATGCGCCCATTAATTTAACCAAGCAAACCTTGAATTGCTGCCATAAAATTTCCCATAAATGCAAGTTAACTTAATCACTGTTAGCACAATAATTTTGCTCACTAAGGACGCAAATCATGCGTGCTCTTCCTTTCTTTTTCCTGTATGGCATTATTTTTATTAAGCTTTTTACCAGTATTATAACAAGTCACCCTGTGAACCTAACGGGAACCCACCGTTTCAGCAATCAAACTATTTTGTATTCAAATGATGTAAGTATATAAATGATAATTTTTCTAGTGTGTGTTATTTGATTACAACTTTGGAAACTTTTGTTTTTTTGTTTAAGAAAGGTAATCTCCTACATAGCAATATGAAAAGAGATATAAACTCGAGAACCCTGGATTACATCAAAAAGGTTAAGAAGATTTGGGAGGAACAAAAGGATGGATCTTAAGCCCCAAATCGTAGTTAAGCCCCGTGGACTGTATAATTTTGACAATAAAACAATTTACTGTTCGGCGAGCGTTTTATTGCCTCTTAATAATAATTTTCTATTCTCGTGTTGCAATAAATTCATTAAAGAATAGAATAGAGTAAAAAGTAGAACAGGGTATGAAATAGAACAGGATATAAAAATTTAAAACAATACAATCGCATTTTTAAAACGCTATATACACATAAATTCGAAATAATATTTTATCATTACGACTCCATTATTATCCAGCTATAAAAGCAACGACCTGACAAAAACGCTTTTCAGTTCAAGAAAGATGTCGCTCCTTAATCTAATTGTCTTGACTGTATTACTGGTCGCGGGGGTGACTTCCGTGTCGGTAAGATTCATCCTTTTTGATATTTCACATTTTTGTTAGCCACATAAAAATCACACATTTATATTAAATTAATTTTTGATTTCAGAGACACGTGGTGGTTCAACAGTCGTCCTTGAATTATGCTACCACGTTTGCAATTATGGATACACTAACTAATGCTTATACTAGATATACAAAGGACGAAAATAGAGCTTTCCATGAGACAGCATTGCTCCTGCAGAAAAAATACGGGAATTTTTGGACTATTAGGAAATTCACCATTCGTTTCCCCCCTTATATTCAAGAGTTCGCTGTCACCTTTAAAGTGACTGAATATACCCAACCACCCTTTCAATATTATGTGCAAGTCGGTATGAATCGACACTAATATTATATTATTAAATATAAAATAAACTTACCTTTAACTCAAATTCTGGCGTCCTGAAAGAGAAAAAAAAGAACGTTAATAAATGTGTAATCAGATAAATACCAACGATATAAATGCAGTAGATAACTGCTCGCTTCACACTAGGCTTTACTTAATTGTAGTTTGGGTTGCATAAATATCGAGTATAAAGCTTGGTTGACACTATACATTTTAACGTACGTTTTGTCGGATACGATAAATCCTATCAGGTAAGACGGAGTGTGTAGACAGCAAAACCATCGTTTTGTCGTATCAAAATAAAACCAAGACTTCACCAAGGCGATGATTTTTCTGATTAGGAAAAATGTTTGAGTAACTCATCGTCCGGAACTGATGTAAGCCCCGGGTTCCGTGTGTTGTAGGCATAATCCACGCACACGTTAAAGAATACAACGACCAGATGAAAATCCTGGCATTGGCTAAATTTCCAGGAGCCCCCACGATTTATGGTGACTTAAGAAAGCTTGCATAGCTAGCGGTAGTGAAACTATGTTAATCGGCGAATACTGTTCGTTTTAGGAATGAATTATGTTTATGTTGGTGATGGGACCCCAATCAGGCGGTTATATGGAAGCATAAACATTATATCGATTAGAATGCTCTTAATCCCATTCTTGTTTATAATTGTTAATAAAGTTTTGGGTATGGGACTTTTAAAAATAAAAAAATAGTCTACGTTATTTGTTATTTTATTTATTGAAAAGTTCAAGAAGTAGATATCTTGGTTAATAGAGGAACTCTGACCAAAAAAGAAAAAAAACCAACAACACTAGTGCTTCTTCCATGTCGACTATCACTACTTAAACAAGGAAAATATTGGAACTGATGTGAAAAACGGAGGCTGGTTGACACAATACGTTTTAACTTACGTTTTGTCGATCAAGTAAAACGAATGATAAGACGAACGTTTTATACAATGTTTACACACTACGTCCTCTACCTCCGTTTTTCACATCAGTTCCAATATTTTGCTTGTTTAAGTATTGATACTCGACATGGAGGAACCACTAGTGTTGTTAGTTTTTTTCTTTTTTGGTCAGAGTTCCTCTATTAGCCAAGATGTCTACGTTTCAATAAATAAAATAACAAATAACGTAGGCTATTTTTTTATTTTTATTACTATTTATAATGTTTGTTTTTAATTTGCCACAAACTGAAAAAACTTTTGTATAATTCATCGAATTCCAAAAGAAATGCGTGAGAGTATTGTCGCAGGTCAGACATGTTATATGCAAATACTAAATAAAACCAGTGAGTGTAGGAGACATCATATTATAGAGATGTCACGTAATGCATTTTTCGGGAGCTAAATATTGGGCTAATATTTTTCCATCTATCATGACATGTGTGTCATATGCAAGCGAGGGCTGTCCAAATCAATAGATTTCCAAAGTCGATGTATAAGCATGCAACTGCAGGTAAATTCTCATGGAAGTATAATGTTTATGCTTTCATATAACCGCCTGATTGCGGTCCCATCACCAACATAAATATAATTCATTCCTAAAACGAACAGTACTCGCCGATTAACATAGTTTCACTACCCCTAGCTATGCAAGCTTTCTTAAGTCACCGCAAATCGTGGGGGCTCCTGGAAATTTAACCAATGCCAGGATTTTCAACTGATCATTGTATTCTTTAACGTGCGCGTGGATTATGCCTACAACACACGGGACCCGGGCCTTACATCAGTTCCGGGGGATGAGGTACTCAAACATATTTTTCCTAATCAGAAAAATCATCGCCTTGGTGAAGTTTCTATGATATAATCCCTATACTCATGGATAGGATTGAGCGTAAATTGGACGACAAGGCGCAAATGTGTTTACACATTACTTTTTGTCGGACCGATTTTCAGAAAATAATTCCCCAGCGATCAGTTTTTCGTTTCCGTCTTTGTTTTATTTCGATACGACAAAACGATGGTTTTGCTGTCTACACACTTCGTTTTACCTGATAGGATTTATCGTATCCGACAAAACGTACGTTAAAACGTATAGGTGTCAACGAGCCTTTAAGGAAATAAAGCGTTATTATTATTATTATTATTATTTAAAAAATTAAAACTTCTTGTAAATTGCTGCTAATTTACGTTATATTTCCAAAAATATAGTCAATGCATGAAATACTTTAATATAGAAAAATACCTTTATAACTTTTTGGGTGTATAAAGGTTGTATAAGGGTCGAATGAACGTTTTTAAGACATTTTTATAAAACTTCTGGTTTTTTAAATTATCGAGAAAACGTTTTCTCAGCAATTATATAACTATTTGTGTTACTTGGGAATGCACTGCTACTGCAAGGGTGGCTATTGGGTATTTGTCTAAAGAACAAATGTTTCAATGGTCATCACAGAGATTGATGGAATTCTTGATTATGGTGTTGCTCTCTTGTTTATAAGAATCTCAGACCTTAATAAAAAAAGGTAAATATTTTACCTACTGTGTATCTCAGCACACATTAGATAGAAAAGAAATTTAGCACTGCTAATAGTTACGTGAGTTGCTTGATAAGTTTGATAAAAATACAATAAAACAACACATTTTTCGGAAAATTCTTTTGCATTTCTTCAGATAGACTCTTTTTAGTTCCACAGGCTAAAATCCGCGGCAGTGAAATTTTTTTATCCCATCGAAAACACACATCTACGGAAGCGATCACTTCCTCTTTGGACGAAATTTTCTTTCCCACGAGTGAAATGGGAACAGAGAAAAGTTAAAAGGAACCAGATAGGGAGAATAGGGTGCATTGGACACTAACTAACTCAATGGAATTATAAATTATTTTATAGGGTTTCTTATGCCGTTGACTAAATGCATATTGCCCTTTGCTATCGGAAGTTATGACAGTTCAAATTCAAGAGCGCGAGTTTTCCTTTAATTGTCAATAACTTCATTAAAAATTGTCGCAGGAAAGTAATTTAAAGTGGAACACATAAAGAAATGTTCACACTACAAAATGGATTTGGAGAAATTAATCGAAAAAAATTATTGAAGTCCGTGGACCTGTTTAAATTTTGAGAAATTTTAACAAAATTTTTTCTTTTTCGTTTCTCACATAAAAAATAGCTTTCCCTTTAAAATAGAAACGTTTAACTTACAGAATCAAAAATTAGAGAGTTTTTCCTTGAAAATGGTATGCAAAGGATTTTCGTAAGATCATTTTTCTCGGAGTTACACAGTTTTGAAAATAACCGAAATATTTGCTCGCCAATGCCCTTGCCCTGAGGGTAAATGTGCTTTCAGAATACCGACCTTAGAAAACAAATGCGGTTTAAACTAACGCATGCGCCCATTAATTTAACCAAGCAAACCTTGAATTGCTGCCATAAAATTTCCCATAAATGCAAGTTAACTTAATCACTGTTAGCACAATCATTTTGCTCACTAAGGACGCAAATCATGCGGGCTCTTCCTCTCTTTTTCCTGTATGGTATTATTTTCATTAATCTTTTTACCAGTATTATAACAAGTCACCCTGTGAACCTAACGGGAATCCACGATTTCAGCAATCAAACTATTTTGTATTCAAATGATGTAAGTATACGTAGGATAATTTTTCTAGTGTGTATTTTATTTGATTACAATGTTGGAAACTTTTGTTATGTTGTTTAAGAAAGGTAATCCTCTACATAGCAATATGAAAAGAGATACAAACTCGAAAATCCTTGATTACATCAAAAAGGTTAAGAAGATTTGGGAGGAACAAAAGGATGGATCTTAAGCCCCAATGAAACAATTTACTGTTCGGCGAGCGTTTTATTGCCTCTTAATAATAATTTTCTATTCTCGTGTTGCAATAAATTTATTAAAAAATAGAATAGAGTAAAAAATAGAACAGGGTATAAAATAGAACAGGATATAAAAATTTAAAACAATACAATCGCATTTTTAAAACGCGGTATGCACATAAATTCGAAATAATATTTTATCATTACGACTCCATTATTATCCAGCTATAAAAACAACGACAACAAAAACGCTTTTCAGTTCAAGAAAGATGTCGCTGCTTAATCTAATTGTCTTGACTGTATTGCTGGTCGCAGGGGTGACTTCCGTGCCGGTAAGTTTCATCCTTTTTGATATTTCACATTTTTGTTAGCCACATAAAAAATCACAAATTTATTTTACATTGATTTTTGATTTCAGAGACACGTAGTGGTTCACCAATCGACGTTGGATTATGCTATCACGTTTGCAATTATAGATACACTAACTAATGCTTATACTAGATATCCAGAGGACGAAAATAGAGGTTTCCATGAGGCAGCATTGCTCCTGCAGAGAAAGTACGGGAATTTTTGGACTATTAGGAAATTCACCATTCGTTCCCCCCCTTATGATCAAGGGAACACTGCCACCTTTAAAGTGACTGAATATACCCAACCACCCGTTCAATATTATGTGCAAGTCGGTATGAATCGACAGTTGTAGTTTGGGTTGCATAAATAACGAGTATAAAGAAATAAAGGGATTATTAGTACTAAAAAAAATTAAAACTTCTTGTAAATTGTTGCTAATTTACGATTTATTTCCAAAAATATAGTCAATGCATGAAATACTTATTTCATTTTTTCATTTTAATTTTTTCATTTTCATTTTAATGATTTTTCATTTTAATATATTTTTTTCTAACTAGCGTTTTCCAGGACTGTTTCCATTGAGCCAGCTGTCATCAGTTCCAGCATCAGGTAAGCCCCCATTTACACAACTCTCATCAAAGAGGTTGGCACACCTTTTAGTGGCAACAGCATGAACTCTCTCGAGGAAGTTTGGCAACCTTGCCTCAAGGTGGTTCAAAAGGGTTAACACTTCTTGGTTTCTTTGCAAAGGTCTGCCATTGTAGACACAAGAAGGGTCATTGTGAGGGCATTTGATGAAGACAGCTGCTGAGAAGGCTACCATTGCCAAGAAGGCGAATAGTGTAAGTTGGTTCATTGTGGTATCTAACATAAAAAAAACAAAAATAAAAAATTGAAAAAAATAGTCAAAAAAGAAATCCAAAGCAACTTACTTTTTTCGTCACGTTTATCCTATTCCAACAAATACTTTTGATATAAATGTTACACCAAATCAAACCAGTTTATATACCAATGTGTTATCTCTAAACAATAGATTCTATTTAATTAACCATAACTAAGGAGAAGATTATATCAATCAAATTAATTCTCCCCTATTTGGAAAACACTTATTTTTTTCATTATAATGGATTGAATTGCTTATTAATAAATAGATAAATACACAGAATTGAATATTAATACAGTCAGGATTACTTTTTGTGATAACCGAATATTGCAATCCTGGAGTTGTCAGTCACTTGCAGAATTATATTATAATCCATTACGATTGACAAAGAAGTGTAATCGATGACATTCCAATAGCAGCAAGTGTATTTCTTATCCATGTAGCTTCGTATTCTATCATATTTATCGACTTCTTCTAAATCGGTTCTGCTCAAAATGTCCTTTACGTAATTCTTTATGTCTTGCTGCATGGAATATTTCATGCCAACTGAAGAATTAATCCATATCTGAGGAATAATAATAATAATATAAAATAATAATTAATATAATAATAAAATAAAATAAAAATGATATAAAATAATAATTAAATAAAATAATAAATAAAACAATAATAAAATAAGACAACAAAAAAAATGATCAACTTACTGTCTTACTGCTTTGAATCTCACCCCAACTGAGAGGTAAAGCCCCCAAAACCAAAATACCCAAAGGCACCATTACAAAAACAATATTACTCATATTATTGTTTAGTAATAACATAATTCTTCTGTACTTTCTTGTGATTTGAACTTAAACTCGAGTTTGAACCATTGAACGAACTTAATCTAAATTGACCCTGCCCCACAGATAATCTGGACGTACATTAACAAAAAATAATATGTAATACACACGAGCCACATCAAATGACGTAATTTTTTTACAATTTTTACAATCTTAATTTGTTATTTAATTTATTGCCTCACACAATTGCATTTAGCGATATTCGCTTACTTGATTCGCAATGTCCAAACTTGCAAACATATTTGTTTTGTGCGTTTTATTTGTTTCGTTTGTTCAAAGCCGCCCTGTGCAGGTGTTTATTTTATCAACTATTTTATCTATTTATTTAATAATTTTTTATTTACATACTTATTTATTTTTAAAACTTAGGTGACAATACGGGATTCAGAAAATTTTTCCTACGAGGAGGAACAAACAGCCCTAAGGCTAACAAGACAATATTTTAACGACAATACCATTCCGAAAATTGAGGATAAATTGGAGAAATTAAACGATTATTTTAATGACAATTACGACTGTTGCTTTTGGAACGCTGTGGTGTACAATGTCTACGTCATAAGATCCCACAAGTTCATTCGGTTGAGAGTTGGTAATAACGATGTCTTACTATTCGGATACAGGAAAAATTAACTATTTAAAAATTAAAGAGGGAATAAAATACGTTATGTATTAATATATTATATTAGTATTAATAAAGTTTAAGTGGTGATCCCTGCTCTTTTCTTATACCCAAATATTGCGATTTTTCTGTCGTTGACTCGTAAAAGGATCTCTTTGTCCATCATGTTGGCGAAACTGTCATATGCCACAATGTTCCAATCTAGAGAATTATAGATAGAGTTCATGTACCTGAGGATTTTGAGGAAGTTGCCGTCTATGTCGTCCTTGGAGTCCTCGAAGGTCCTTTGGACGTTCTGGCGGATGTCTTCTGCCATGGTGCTGTTCATTTTCTTGTAGGATCTTATTGTTACCTGAAAAAAATCTGCATTATAAAAACAAATACAAATTTTTAAAAAATGCCTTGACTCTAAAATCACCTCAGAGTTTCCAAAACATTGAAGCAACGTCAACACCAACAGTAACGAAAAATGCAAGAAGAAGCACGTACCCTTCATCCCCAATAATAATGTTGAGTAAGAATATTACTTAATATTGTGCAATAATTTAATTTAGTTATTTAATCTTAAGACCAGAGCGTTAAATGTCTAGTCCAACAATGTAAATTATTTATTAAAATAGAATTATAAAAGATTTCGCATCTGCACTTTGATATTCTGCAATAAAACTAAACAAGGAATTGTTTATATAACGCACGCCGTTATCGTTTTGATTTAAACGATTCTATTGCAAAATTCGTAAATTTATGGTCTACATCCTTATTCGTTGCAATAATTGCAATTTATTATTTGTGTAATCACATATTTATTAAAATCACATACATATTTGTATTATAGTTAAAGTTCGATTCAAAATTAGGTACTAGATTTTGATTAATAACTAAGAGAATGTTACTGAGATTTGTTTTCGTGGCAGTAATAATTACTGTAATATTACCAACAGATTTTTTGAATTGTATGGTTTTTGCCTCAAACTCAGGTGAGAAGAAAAATTTGCTGGTAAGTGTTAAGAAAGCATCGTCCATTAAAAAATATGTATTTTTCATTAAAAAATAAGTATTTTTAATAAAAAAATAAGCATTTTCAATTAAAAAATAAGTATTTTCATATATTAACTAATCGTTCATGAAATTTTTTCAGGACATCCAAATCCTCGAAAAGTATAATTTCACCCCAGAAATGGAGTTTGACGCGAAAAGGGTGGTGAAAAAGTATTTCTTGAAGGATCATTTATGCGACGAAAGCAAACTAAACCATTTGAGGAACTATTTCAACGAAGAATACCCATGTTTTTGGAACGTTTTCCTTACTGAACATTTTAAAGTACAGGCTGAGAGTTTTCTGAGGCTGAAGGTTGATAATGAGAGGCAGGTGATTTTGTTCGCTTGGCAATGTGCCCACAAGGGCCCTACACAAAAATAAACAAATAAATATCCTTACAAAATTAACAATACATATGTAAATAATAAATAAATTAAATAAACTTAAATGTAAAACATATTGTGTACATAAAAATTGGATAAAGTGGTACAGAAGTATAAAAAAATTGAAGTACAGGCATACCTCGATTAGTGCGGGGAACACATCATATGGTATATACCGTAATTAGTAATGCACCACGGAATGTAGTACATAAAAAAAACTTAATGAAAATATTTTCAATTCGAAATTGCAAAAGGACTCGTTTACATTGTGTATCTATATACATTTTATTATTTTTATTTCGAAGATATGATTTTATTATTTTATTACATAGTTTTTCGAATTTTTGAGTAATTTATTAGTGCCTTTCTTGGTATAGTAATAATAGAAATTTAAAGTACAAATTTGTTTCAACAGCGTTTCTTACTAATTCTGTATACTTGCTAACGTCTTTTACAGTGTAACTTATTAGTGGCTCAATAATGGATTTATACCAAAATATCCAAAGGCACAATATTACTCATAATATTATTTAGCAATAACGTAATTCTTCTGTACTTTCTTGTGATTTGAACTTAAACTCGAGTTTGAACCATTGAACGGACTTAATCTAAATTGACCTGACCCACAGATAATCTGGATGTACATTAACAACAAATATTACGCAATATACACGAACACCATCGAATGATGTAATATTTTTTTACAATTTGGGAAGTATTAATTTGCTATTTAATTTATTACCTCACACAATTGCATTTAGTTAGGTCTGGTTTTCTTGGGAATCAGTCCGTGAATAAAA
>JAWQRP010003882.1:0-12655 GCA_033557875.1 Quadriops clusia
AATTCTTTAATTCATCGACTCAAAAACACCCCACTCAATAACACAAATTATACTCAAGAGCTTCAAACCATAAAACAAATCGCACATAACAATGGTTATGATCAATCATACATTGATAGATTTCACAATAAATCAAATATTCCAACACAAAAAGATAAAATATACCGAAAATTAACATACGGTCATTTCAGGTTTAACAAATTAACCAATATATTCAATAGATACGGAGTCAATTTAGTTTTTAAAACTGAAAAAAATTTACTAAACATTTTATCTAACGGCAAGGATCAGACCGACTCTCAGGACAAGAGTGGTGTATACATCATTGAATGTCATTGCGGTGTCGCCTACGTGGGGGAGACGGGCAGAAATTTAAAAACCCGTTTCAAAGAACATCAAAAAGATAAAATTTTTTCTACCATAGGTAAACACTTACATACCAGCGGTCACTCGCTCACATCTGAAAATATCAAACTTATACATGAATGTAAAAAAGGTCATAAACTAAAACTTCTAGAAAGTTTAGAAATAGATAAACTTAAAAGAAATAATAATATTAATTGTCTTAATGAACAAACAGATATTAACTACAAACCTTTGTACAAATTAATTTTGTAATTGCCTCCGTTCCCCCATGCGGCATGTACGCCGTGGTGACCTTCTATATTAAATAACAAAAAATCTTTTACACATCTTTCTTCGTACAACAAGCCATTTCTAATCTGTGATATTTTGCAACATTTTCGAAGATTTTTAAAGTGTAACTATTTAATGTACTTGATTTTATTTTATATTGACCACTTTATACGTTGGTTTTTGCAAGCTTAAGTTACGAAGAAAATAATTTATTGTACATGTGTCGACGTGCGAACTTAGGCAAGTTTTACAATACCGACTAGTGTATTACCACTCCGTTTTTGCGTTTCACATCTAATGAAGTTTAAATCTAATTTAATCCTGACTACATGTAAATCTTTCATTTTAAAAATTTATTAATCACTTGTAGTAGATTGTTCACTTAAGGATTTAATTTCTCTTTACAATTTAATTTGAACTGTTTTAATTTAGCTGTATTCAAGTCTCATTGTCTTAGATCTAATTCGCAATATGTGTATCTGTCTCTCTAGAGGCCTGAAGATGATGGTGTGACCGCGAAACCGGTTGCCTAGTGACCAATAAAAATCCAATCAAGAAGGTACTTTTTATTTACACCCATAAATCTTATCTTGATCTTTGGTATTCTCCTCAATAAATTTCCAATTTAACATAATTTAAAATTCTATTAGACCTTTTACTTATGTACATACCATGTACTGTAAATATATGGCAGCTATACTACATATACATGTGTACTGTAAATACATGTATACTGTAAGTACGTACGCGATTGTCTGGCCACCGTAGCTTCCAGTTTACAAATCCGCGAGAGCGCAACTGCCACTATATGAGTCACTCGATGGCCCTTGTGTCTCCTCTCAACAAGAAAATCTTCTTTATTGCGTTGCCGATCCGGGCAAATCCGGCAAAGCCCGGAGTATTGCCGCACGCTCGATGTTTCTTGCTTCTCCGGCTCTTCGCCCTGTCCCTCCGCGTCTGTTAAGAGAAGTCTGGTTGCCAGGCGATGAATACCTAAACGCCGGTTCCCATTACACACGTTTTAGGGGCACAAACGGCGCAATATACACCTTTTATTGCGTTTAATCAATTTACAAGAGTGTATATTGAGTTGCGGGGACTCTTCCGCGGAGCTGTGTTCATTCAGGTAAATTGAAATGAAGTGGGAATGATTGGAGGTGATATTGCCCTTTACCGTTAAACGAATTTCCCGCCTTTGCACGTAGAATCACCCTTTTGCCTCGCAAATTGAATTGGGCTGATGGGGTACACGTGGGATGTCGACTTTTGAGCTGCGAAGGTTCCAAACCTAGAATATTTATATAAAAAACAATCATTAATTTTACTTCATTTTTATTATTGTTAAAAAGACAAAAATTTTGTGTTTTAATAAATAAACGAAGCAGTATAAAACATTGTAGATTGGTAGTATTATAGATAATATGAATGTGCTAGCATCTACGTTAGTCCTTGGAAAATAGTGCATTAAAACCGGAGTAACACAATCGCCGATAACTTTCTGACCCCTGCGGCCCTTCATATTGAAGCTGTGTGCGGAAAAGACAAATATTTGAGGAGTCAACACGCGTACAGACGAAACCATCTTGAAAGTCAACAGTGCTCTCTTCATATCGGTGTTTAATATCCAGCGAAGCCCCTCTTTATCATCACGGGAGCAAAGCGTTAAAAGAAAATTCCCTTTCCAATAAAATTCCCAGAACATTATCAGAAATCAGAAATATGGAAATATCCTTAACAATTTATTACAGAATACATGAATAGTACCTAAGTTTAGATTTTCTACAACAATGGAAATTAAGGAAGTTGCTTTATTTGATTCAGATAATGACGAGATTGTATTCAAAATAAGATTGTTTAATTACTAAAATCGAAAATATCATTTATCGAGCTGCCCTGCCCCCTAAAACGCAATAATAAGAACGTAGAAGCGAAAACGACTACCGATATGATTTTCAACTCTATCGCCCCATCATCTTTATTTTCTGACGAGCTTTATGCAGCATGAAAAGACCAGAAATGAGTTAACGGGAAGCAGATACAATGTATTTCTCCCTTTCAAAGGATGTCATTAGTATTTTTATTCAAAGGACTGTGCATTGAAGGGATATGTTGCGCAGAAAGAGAATATTTCTCTATATTTCAACCTTAACAAAGGAGGATTGCAAAATACTCAAAATTGCAATCATAAATATAGTACCTACTTTAAAATTAAAAAAAATAAAATAACGAAACAGGAGAGAGTCCTGTTAAGATAATTGAAAGGCACGAAACCGCCCTATCAAATAATCTTGATGCCATCTGATCCCAATTCTTTAAAAGATCGTTCTATTCATTTTCACGTACGGCCAAGGAAGGGTCACTCCGGATATCTTATCTCCCTTCTTTTCTAACACAATGTGCGTTTTATACCGAGCGTTGAGCTATCTCCCAGGATCAGCTGATACCTCTCCCGTCTCGCTCTCTCGCGTTCGCATCCGGCCTTTCACTGCATTTGATTCGCTTATTTCCTGTATTGGCACAATGGCCCTGGATTTTCCTGCACAATACTTGGATTACCGGAGATGTACACGGTGTATCTAAAACGGCTCTCGGTTGTATTGAATTTTTCATAGGTCCGATTTATCTGCTATACAACTTGATTCAAGTCATCCGACTAGATATTAGGTTTATGGCCATCTACCCCGAATAGGTGGAATTTTTACAAAATTATACCCACACCCTCATTTCATTTTGCTCAGTCAATTTGATTTTGAACTTTAGGAAACCATCCAGTACGTTGGGACAGAGACGCAATAGACTACTAACTTTTTAATTCCGAGTAAGTGAACCTTGCAAACAATGGAAATTCTGTTTTGTTGTGGCTTTGGGGTGGCAAACCTATCCTTTTACGTCCTTTAGCAAAGCTAGCTCCTCTGTACCAGGCCTGCTCTATACAACAGGATCCTTCCGTACCAGTTTAATCATGTTAATGGCACACATGAGAATTTCGTTGAACAATCTGCTTTTTCAATGGAATCCCCCTGCTTAATCTTCCAAGACGTTTCAAAACTGCTTTAATTTTGTTATTAAGTGGTTGTTCCCAAGTAATATAAACCGTTCATTCACATTAAACATTATACATTAAACAATTCATAAATATAAATATAAATATAAATATTTATAAATATAAATATTCATAAATATAAATATTCATAAATATAAATATTCATAAATATAAATATTCATAAATATAAATATAAATTAATTTATTGTTCCTTTTCGATCGATTTACTATGTATTCCGCTCTGAGAAATGCCGCCTACTCAGAGCGTCCCGTCCTTTCTATAAATCACTATAAAACTAACACAATTTGTTTTGATAAGACCATCCGGAGCACTTTACTCCGGAATTGATGTGCTTTTATAAAAATTGAGAGAATGCGCGGAGGTTAATGCACGACACTAGCACCCCCTGATTGATGACTGTGTTCGGTGGTGAGTGACCAGTCAGTCGACCGACCCACATTTGTTTTCTCTGCAAACTTCCCCGGCCCTCTTAAATCCGGTGTAGAAATGTGGGGAACAGTTCCTTTTCTAAAGAAAATCTGGACTTACACAAAAAGCGCATTTCTGGCTCCATTTTTCTTCAACCCCTATCGATTGCTGCACTTTCAGGGGAAGGAAAGGGACGTACTCAGAGAGACTTTTTGGACACGGTTTATATGGCTAAAATATCATTGACGAATTATTGTTGAAATTTGGTCATTTTTACGTAACTTACCAAATTAATATAAAATGATGAATATGTTATTTTGTTTTGTATAAGTATTTTTATATTTTTTCTTGTTGGAAATTTAGTTGGTCTTTAAATTTAAACTACTAATGTTTAACCTTAATTTATTTTTATTATTTTTGTTCATTAGGAGTGATGAAAGCTCTATTAATTTTAAATATGTTGTGTTTGTTTATTTTAACTAGTGTAAAAAAGAAAGTAAGGTTGACGATTACAAGGTTATCAAAACTGCAAGATATATATATATATATATATTTGTTTTGTTTTCATCTTGAACCTTCTTACTTATGAAATTGGTAAATCTTGGGATTGTAGGTTCGTTTAAAATTTTTAATTTAAAGTAAAAGAATTTTTTGCTAATTTAATTAAATATATATATATAATAATAACATTGCTCATAAGAATTTTTTCAATTTTAAATCAAAAATGTACATCCAGCTAAAGGATCCAACAGATATTCTAGACAAAACGCATGTTGTATATGAGGTGAAGTGCACATAATGTGACGCCGTATACATAGGACAAACAAAAAGACTACACTACTTGCTATTACCATTATATTCTTTTGTTTTATATATTTTTTTTTACAATTTAACAAATTAAAACTTACAGATTAAAATTTTGGACAAACACAGGACAATGATGATTCGGGAATACATTATTCGAGAATAATGGTAATAGCAAGTAGTGATGACTTACATAATAAATACCAAAGTGACAAGAAGTAAAATACTTACTACAAAGGCCTGAAGAAGCCGCACTTCAGCGGCGAAACCGGTAGCCTTACGAAATATTAAACAGTCAAGAAAGTACTGGAAATTTTATTTTCAACTCCATACTCATGACAAATGTATTTCTTTTCCAGATTATTTTAATTTGTAAATTGTAATCATGTAAATTGAAGAAATTCCTCCTGAAAAAACCTTAAACGGTGAAATGTACGTAGAGAAAAATAATAAAGAAAAATAATGTTAACATAAATCAAAGTTTCCATTAATTTAATGTAGAACCGAAACCCCGAGAAAGGAAAACCATTAAGTTAGTTAAAAACAGGTTCAAGATGCACACACAAAATTTAAATATATATTTTATATGAATGTATTCATAAAAAGAAACACCCCACGCTCTTATTTCTAGTCCTTATATAAGTTGATTTTCAAAAATTATCTGTTTCCAGGCCGTATGCATAACATTTAATAAAAGGTGAGGTATGACCTTCGGAAATTTTGAAAATTTATAAAATCTAGCATTTGTATGGAAGTTTAGAGCCTAAAAGAGTTAATGCAAGAAAAAGATGTGAGGAAGGCAGGTAAAAACACCGTAATTCCAGAAAAACCTTTATCATTGTCTTATTTGTTATAGTTATTTATCGAATGGCTGCATTCTAGAAAATTAGATGCCAGTCCAAGCGGTTGTGTTGAACTTTTAAAGTGGATCAGCCAAACAAAAAAGGGAAGTTACAGTGTTATCTAATCTGATCTGACTTAACCTAACCTAACCTAATATCATCTAAACTGACCATGTACTCCATACTCCTATTATCATGTACACATATTTACATTGAAATTATACGTAACATACGTAGCACTGGTGATGTTCCATCGCTGTCTCCACGGAAGGATCATATTTCTCGAATCTCTTCTAGATGTGTTTCGCCGTCATAAAAAAGGCATTGAGAGTGAGTAATTTGTAGTATGAACTGTTCTAGTAGTGCACCCACAATGCAATTTTCGAACGCACCCCGTCGTTTAAGAAATGTCAAATGTGACACGCAAAAACCTTATAAAAGGGAGGGCCTGAAATGAACGAAATATTGAGAATTTAAAATTTTAAACCTTTTGCTTGAATGATGCATGCAATGATATTTTTAAATTAAATGAATAGAAGAACAAACTTATTATTTCATTAAATGAAAAACTACCTAACAATATTGTAAATGAATTCTTTAAAACATAAACCACAAAATTAGAAAAACATTTCAATAAAATTAAAAACAAACATTGTAAAAAATGAACATCCTAAAAAATAAACAAAATAATATAAATTTAAAAGATAAAAATAACAAAAATACTTTTATTATAAATTTAACACAAAAAAAATATACCAAACAAGGTTTTAGAATTATTAGAACTTGGCTCAAATTTTAATCTACCATATTTAAAAAAAAAAGATTACCAATTTTTTAAATTTTAGCTAATATAGAAAACAATATTTATAAAATTGAAGATCTCGAAACTAAAGATGAAATTAGATTAGAATTAGTAGACACAAGTAAAACATTCAATATTAATCATAAAAAAATTTTAATAAAAATAAAAACATACCTAGTAATTTAAAATATTTTATAATAATTTAGAAAATAATATTAAATAAACAAAATTTTTTATAAAAAATACCCCAGAAAATGTATAGATTAATTAAATTACACAAAGAAAACAAACCACTAAGACCTATTGTTAGTTTTATAAATTCACCAACGTATAATTTAGCAAAACTTATAGCTGAACCCATCAACAAAATACTAGAAAAAACAGAATATTATACCAAAGATTCTTGGTCTTTTAAAGAATTTATTGACAAATATCAATACGAGAATCACACTGCTTATCTTCATTAGATGTCGTATCTTTATACATATACAAGCATTCCAGCAGATTTAATTATTAAAAGCATAAATAAACATACAAATTTATATTTAAATGAATATTTAGAAAGTTTAACAATATGTTTAAATTCAATATATTTCGAATTAAATAATTATTTTTACAAACAAAAATTTGGTCTTCCTATGGGATCTCCATTATCAGCATGTACTGCAAATTTAGTAATGGAAGATTTAGAAATTGAACTTTTAAAAAGTATTAATAATATTAGTCTATATAAAAGATATGTAGATGGTATTATTATTTCTTCTTTAGAAAATCAAATTGAACATATTTTTCTAAAATTTAATAACTATCATGATAAACTAAAATTTACTTTAGAAAAATCAAACGGGAATAAAATATTTTTTTTAGATATGACTTTAATTAAAAAAAAAACTAAAATACAAACTTTTTGTATACAAAAAATATTTGGTCAAAAAGATATATTAATTTTTTATCAAATTATGATTTTAATTATAAAAGAAGTATAATTTTATGTTTAGTTGATAGAGCATACAAATTAAGCAATGTTGAATTTCAAAATACTGCAATTAAAAAAGTTAGAAATGCTTTAACAGAAAAATGATTACCCAGAAAATGTAATTCATAAAATTATAACTAATAGAATTAACAAAATTAAAAATAACCAAAATTCTAACATAAAAAATAATAATAATAACCAAAATTATATAATTTTACCATATATAAAAACTCTTACAGAAAGTATTAGAAATAGATGTAAAAAATTTAATATTAAGATTATTACTAAAAATCAAAACACAACAAAAAAATTTTTCTCTAGAATAAAAGATAAAGATGATAATTTGTAAGTAAAGAATGATATTAAAACATTCAATAAATTATCAATTACAGTACTAATAATTGAATAATACGGAATGCAAAGTAAACAAAAACACGAGCAGTTTAACATTAGATTGCCATTTTCACATACTTTAAAAATTCCGTTTTTCTCTGTGTACGTTTGCCATAAAGACGAAATTTGTTCAGCATTACAAATATAACGAATTTTTCTCAAAATAAATTAAATATTGTTTATTAAACACGACCTATTATAAACGAAAGAAGATTCTACATATTTTAGCAATAAGTATTAAAAGCAACAGAATGTGAGATACCAATTCTGAAACGATCCAAGTCATTCAAAGCAACATTCATCGGTTCATTTAACCGCAAAAAATTAATTTCTCTCGACCTAATACCCTGTCAGTCAGAATGCCCACCATCAGGAAGAAGTTATACGTCCACGTGTTCGACTTGGGCTTTGCTCCGGACGAATCTGATGTAGTAAAAGTGTAATCCATCAGTGGGAAACGAAATGTGAACGGTTCTCTTTCCGTGGCCATTGAAGTGTGACCGCGCGATAGGCATTGAAGCCACCATAACCTACTCTATTCCCGCGGGAAATCAGCTAAACCAGCCGCCACTGATAGCTCTCTTTGGGGACAGTCGAAGCCGCAAGGGGCAAGGGGGCTGCGCATTTTTCCCAGATTTAACTAATGGGTTTCCGAATAATGCAACCTCAATCCCATTGCTTCAATGCGATGTTTATTTACTACACGGTTTTCAAGACACCCTCTGCAATTTCCAAGGCGGAAACTCCTAGGGTTTTTTCGCATGACGACAAATTGAGGAATTGAGGATGGCCGAATTATTTAAATTTTGCGCACTCCAGTCGCAGAATTTCCATAATTAATTGAATCCCGGGCAGGCTTCACTTTATTTCCTTTATGCGTTCAATTAGAGTGAAACAAATTATGAAATCAAAAATTATTCGGAAAGGGGGTGCGATACGGCTTCGGGTAGCAGATTCAATTACAACTCGCACCCCGCCGCCCCAGAATCTTACCAAAGTAGATATTCGAATGTCTGCCGCAGTTACCCCACGTAGACCTAAACGTTTGATGTAAACAACTATTGCATTGTCGACATATAACTCAATTTGCATTGACGCCAGACATCAATCAGGGCTGTACTAAATGTAATAGGGCATTTTAGTGCTCCGCACATTAAAGTTTATGGCCCTGCTGTGCTGTAATTTGATGGGTACTTCTAGTTATGAGAATTTGTCTTTTTATAAAAATCATCTTTATAAAAAAAATCTTTAACTTTTATGTTAGTTGTATTGTAAAAATTAAAATTTATCTGGTTGACATTGGAGTTAAAAATGGTAAATATAAAGAAAGTAATTATGATAAAGAGTATGTCAATGTGGATTAGAAATGAAAAGTTCTTTATTTCATAACATATTTGTAGTAAATGTAGTGATATAGAAAAACAGAATAATAAAGGGTTGTTGTTAGAAGTGCCTAATGTGATTGTCACCGATTTGAACCTAAAGGTAATTAATTAAGAAAACTAATAAAACACTATTTTCATCATAAAAAATACATCAAGCAATCATTCGAAAATTAGGCCCACGACAAGAAAGGAAACAATAAAAAATCAAAAAGTGGCCATTAAAGAACACCGAACATTTTAAAATTTGCGTTAAAGTTGCAAAGTGATATTTAAGTGCGATACAGTTTCGCACAATTAAGTCCGTTTCTATTTTTAATTATCCCCTTTGAGAGAGAAACGGGGCACGGCAGCAGGGCGGCGATAATAATTGAAACCGTTAAACTTTGCTCGCTTTTTAACAGGAAACGCAGGGCGAAGCTTATCTGGTGGAAGCCTGTAGAACGAAAGTTATTGTGATCGCAGATAGCGCAGTGTTAATGAAAACACTGAATCGAGGATCTCTCAAGGCTCGGGGATTTCTTCTCGCTGAAAGGCTCTCAAATTATCGAATTACTTTATTTAAAATCCGCCCAGTTTTGATTAAGAACTTGAGGATTGAGTAAGAACGACTAATGACGAAGAGGAAACCTAATCTTCGTTTATTGACTGGTTTTATCCGTTTTAGTATAGGTATATTTGTGCGATATGACGCTGCGTTGGAAACCAGATTGAGTTTTAGGTACGTCCGTCAGATTTCTGCTCAATTGAATTTTTGTCGCTAAAATTGAATAAGTCGTAGAGCAGAAGCGAACTTCTACTTAAGGGAGCGTAAATATTGCGAATTTAAAATCAAGGGTGTACAATAAATGTTGATGTACCTACCTACACATATGCATACAATTTTTTTAAGGGATATATATATATATATATATATATATATTTATTGTGACAGTACCAAAAACCGACAAACTTGAGAATTAAATAAAGAAGAATATTATGTGGCTCGTGATGTTTTGGCTTATGATCGTCTGTAGTTAGGACACCTACTTGTTGTGTTGTATATCGTAGATTCCCAGATAAGGCACGAAAGGAGCATGATTTCATAAACTGAAGGTAGCAAAGTTTCTTGAGTCTGAAGGACAAAAGAGTTGTTTGACGTGTAAACCCTGGATGTAGACAAAATGCAAATTGATAATTGTTAGTGTTGGGTGTAGTGTCTGAGTTGAAGATAAAATTGCACTTTCCGTGGGCTGACAAAATTCTGCGGTGACCTCATAGTCTCTTGTCATTTCATTATCTTAACTTAACTTAAAATTAAATAAATAAAACACAGGAGTTTGTGCCCAACCTTACCGACACAACCACAGGGTTTTTACCAAACAAACAACGCGCGGCAGGGAAAATTTAAGTCTCTGATTTACGTATCACACAGGGGAAGTCAAAACCTTGCAAAAATAACTTCCCGAGGTCTATTCTAACATCCCTAATTTATACGAAAGCCCCAGCATCGACCAAGAGACTCAGACAAAACATCGATTCAACACCTTTACGAATCAACAATGACAATTACAATAACGAGAAGAACGACCAGTATAAATTCCTTCAACAACATCAGACCAGACCCAACTACAATAATAATGGTTTCGACAGGCCCGAACGAAGGCCGAGAAAGCCTCTACTGATCCACAGGGACCCGGCTTCAACAACTAGAGTGCCCACGACGGGCAATGCCAACATTGCCACAGGGCTTTGGCACCCCTTCAGTCCACAGGTACGGACGCTTCTACAGACCACGAGGCCTTCAGCATCTCGAGACTGGGTAGGTCTGATGTGCTTAACGAAGTCATACCAATATCTCACATTAAAGGCATACACCCTTAACTGCCCCGCGAAAACACAATACAACGACCGACAAAAATAGCAACAAACTCTGAATCTCTGGCGTCAACCACAATTTTCGACAATTTAGAAGAACCATAACAAACCTTTACTCTATTGTTTCATTGTAACGTAACTGTGCCCCACCAACAACTATGTATTTCTCAACAAATATTACAACAACAACAATACAAAGTTTCGATTTTCAATAATACCTTCAATATTGAACACCCTTATTCAACTCAACAACCTCAAGACCAACGATTTCACCCTTATTGCAAATTATCAAAATTGTTAAATTATTGGCCCCTTTAATTACTTAACAACAGTTTACAAGACAATTCGTACTCGACAACAAAGGCCCCTTTACAATTTAATAACAAACATCGGATCCGATGCAAAGTACAATTGATACAAGTAAAACGCTCATGACTATTACATTATTATATTATTACAATTGTAATAAAGCTTTATTTCAATGTGTGAACATAGCTATTTGATGTTTACCTTTTAATCTTAATTTAAAGTCAATAATTAGGTAGTATTAATTAAATGTCAACAGTCCTGGTAGGTACTCTGATCTTAATAAAAGAATGTATCCTGTGTTTATTTTTTGTATTAATAAAAAACTCATTATTTGCATTTTTATATTCATTAAAGCTAATTATTCGTCTAACGTAAAAATATGTTTATTTGCATTTTTGTAAATTTATACAATAAAATTTGTTGATATTTTTTTGCATTAATTAAAAAATGAAATACATAATACATACATACCATAATACAAAAACCTCTAAAACACGTTTTCGGGCTAGCAGACCACTGTGCATTGGTGCGAGCGTCGCGTCGCACGCGTCTGGATCTTTCGCGGATTTCCCCATAAGAAAAATACCTCTGTCTTTGGAAATACGAGTCCTATACTATGTCCTACGCCCCCTCCCTTATTATTTATTTGTCTACGAGACCAGCAATTCCCCTAAATGATCATTCATTAACAATATACCGGCAATGTAACCCGTAACGACAGATAACATGATCTTACTTGGATTATGGGTCCCCTACTTACGCAGAAGGTGCGGTGCCCAGCTACCCCAATCTCGACTGTTCCTTTGGAATATCCTAGGAGTCACCCTTTCTTCAAATTCTAAAGACGACTTCTTCTTACGCTCAACAAAATTCCAAACCGTCTTCTTGAAACTTCCCTGACAGCACCTTGCGAACTCGCCTACTCGCGTCCTTATCTCTATTGTTTTATTTTATACCGGCGCACAGTGGGGAAAGACTGGAAAAAATTAATTTGTCGAATTTTTTCCTTTAGGCTCATTTAAAAAAAGTTTCTGATATTTTATTGGTAGTATGTACCTAGGCTTACACAATACTAGATTGTAAATTAGGTTTAATTGAACTCGCACATAAAAAAAATTTAGGGCCGATATTCTGGTTAAAGCAAACGAACTCCACCTGCCTCCGGTCTAAGATATTTTTTT